>JAODXP020000181.1:52500-72500 GCA_027497455.2 Sardinella longiceps
ATCATCGGACGTGTGTGTGTGTGTGTGTGTGTGTGTGTGTGTGTGTGTGCGCGTGTGTGTGTAAGTGAGTGACAGTTCTGTTTTTGGCTTAGTGGCCAGGGGCTCCATTGTCACTGCACTTGCTGAACATGCTATAGCTACACCCCTGGGATGTATGTGTGTGTGTGTATGTGTGTGTGTGTGTGTGTGTGTGTGTGTGTGTGTGTGTGTGTGTGTGTGTTTCTGTCTCTTGCACCCTTACTGAGAGTTTATGTATGTATTTAAGGCTGTTCTAATGTGTCTTATGGTTATGGTTATCCGATTGTAATAATTATTGTTGTGGCCGTCATTGTTATGCTGGAACAAGGACTGCATTACCTATTGCGTTGTGCGTCCATAAAATAGCATTTCAGGAATGCGTGACTGACGAATGACCAGGTTTTTTCCAGTCACTGGCGGATCCCTTTCTCCGTCTGTATAATAGCATCTTTTGCGCTTTGCGCCTAGCCACACCTTTGACACACCTCCGAGGACGCAAAGTCACTTGCTAGTTAGACAACGTGAATTACTTGACAGAAAAACGAACCATGCGCTCGCACAAAATAGCAATGACAGCTTGCGCGAGTCGCGAAGGCATGGTGCGCCGCCTGCAAGATAGAGCCCTTAGTGTGAAAAGAAGGGCAGAGTGTGTAAGGCCCGTCCTGATGGTTTTACACTTCTGCAGGTCAAGACTCCCACAGTGCCTCCCCACGGCACACCATGGGCAACTGGGTACCTTGTGGCCCCAGGCTGGACTGTGTGGGATCTCAGAGCAGATTGGAGCCCCAGAGGTACAGGTGCATGACCCACTGGCATGTGGACACACTCTACCACTGACCATTCCCATCACCTGCTGCCTTGTAGGTTGGGCCTTATGAGGCAAAGGCTGGGACTGAGAGAACATTCTGAGGGAACTTGAAATCCAAACTGTCCAACAAGCTGATTCAATCTGCAGGTCAACTTAGCATCCGGTAATGTATCCTATTCTGCAGGACTGTGCCAATGTAATTTCTGTGTTGTAGGTTTCACATTTAAACTCATTTACTCTATAGACAATGCCACAGCCTGATCATGTGACTGTCACATCTCACAGCAAAAACACAAGTACAGAACTAAACACAAAGTCCTGTGTGTCACATCCAGGCTCACACAGCAGAGACACTTTTTCATGGGCCACCACTCTTATCATGGGAATATTACCAACTAAATGAGGATCATAACAGGAGCAACTAAATCCACATCCCCAGCATGGCTCCATGCAATGAGTGCAGTCACACCCCCACCCCTCTGACGAGAGGGCAACAAATTAACACTCCATTGAATGGAGATGGAGAATGAAGATGGACAATAATTTTACCCAACAATTCCTCTCCCAGGGTTTGACTCATGAACACAAAACGAATGGCTAGTGCCCAACAGGCTTAGCCTGACACGCCAGACTATATCATAAGAATGTATAGTCTGAAGACCACTGATAGACTGTACCTCAATGGAGGGGCGGGTGATTGCGTTGTCTTTCAAACTGTCTCTCCACGTAATAGGCTAGCATTCCGGCCAGTGGTACCAGCTGGTATATCAAACTTTTCCCATAGCCCGTCGGTAACACGGCAAAGACATCTTTTTCAGAACGAAAAACTTCAGTGCACTTTCTTGTTTCACTTTCAAAGAAAATGACAAGTGCAATTCGTCCAAAACTAAAGCCAAAGACGATTCTGCTCTGGTTTGAGCAGGGCTGTCGTCATCGTACAAAGCCCGCCTTACGATTTCCTGTACACATACCGCGCTGTGATTGGTTATCCGCCGCCAGAGGAAGGATACAACGGGTTTCTATCAGTGGCCTCTAGACGTATCTGCTGTGCAAATTCAAATTTGCTACCGCTAGGGGTACGTCTAGAGTTCTAGGCTACAACAGGCTAAGATCAGGGCACAACTACACTACAGCCAGACCCTTGATATTTTTGCTACCACTGGACAAACACCTGACGCCAGATGCCTGGGCCAGTGGATGGTTGTGAGAGAAAGTTTACAAAACATTAGTGGTAACAAAATCTGCTAGGAAAACGCCACATTAGTAAATGACCCAACAATTGCTCCCTCTAACTATTTCTATTTCCTCCTATTTCCTCTAACTCCTACCTGGAATTTCCCTTTGGCTTCCTTGACAAAGACATCTTTGTACAAATGTGTGGCTCACCCACTAGAGGTTTACGCAAAGAAAGACAGAGCACCAATCACACACATATTAGATAGTCAGTAATGGATGCTGACACACACACACATACACACACGGATGCTGAGACACACAAAACACACACACACACACACACACACACACACACACACACACACACACAAAAAGACTCACATTTCCTTATTCCTGGTTTCATCCTGCACTTTCCTCCATGGTCGTACCTTAAGAAGGGACAAGGACATACAAAACTGAGGTTAGTATGTGACAGCACTTTGCCTCCATAACTAATGGGGAAAATAACTCAACAACACTACCACTTCTTATTGTTTTTCCCCAACAGCAACAATTAAAATTTCCCCCGAATCATCTAAACCCTGAGCGCACACACACACACACACACACACACACACACACACACACACACACACACACACACACACACACAGAAACAGAATCATATAACCATCTTACTATAACACTATTCATTAGCTATCTGAATATCACCATCACCATCAACTCAGTCCAACTTGAAAGTCCTGACTGGTGGACCACAGGTCAGCATTGGACCTCTGTCCTCATAGACACTAATCATGAACAATGACTGCCCTCAGGTTTGTGTGCTGAGTCTGATGGTTCCACTGTATGGGCTTGATCACTGGTGCTGATGAGACAGAGGGAGGTGTCAAGCTGATTAACATGTTGCTATGGCAAAATCAAATCATCTCCCTGTGGTTGTGTGCCTCCATTCAGATTCACTCTGTATACATGTGTGGTTAGAATAATATAGACGGTCGCATTGTATGTGAATTATCATTTGAATGTAAAAGACAGTATGGAGACTGGACAGGAAATGTGGTTGGCCGAGTTGGTAATAAGTTCCATAGTTCCATAGGTTATAATGTGCGGTGTGATGATCCAACTGAAAGTAAGGCAAATGTTTCTGCCATATTCAAGGGCTGAGCACCATCCCCCATATTTGGATAAGCCACACTGTCTCTGCATCCTTAGCTCCCACTGTGTCTTATCTTCACTACCTGTCCCCTGCAGTTTCACACTCTGCTCTCTCACAGGTAAGCCACTCTGAAGACAGACAAAGGGACAATGCATATACAATACATATATACACCAAGGGCGTCAGTTTGTCTGTCTTCAGTGTTTTTGTCCCCAAAACTTTGAAAACCAAAGGGACAATGTATATAAGTGCTGTATGACAAAGTACAGTATGTACAGAATGTAATGTGTGTCATGTTTGGTCTCATTTTGATGGTCTGAATCTTAATGATTTAATGATCCCATCAAGAAATGTTTATAACATGTTTATAGTTTATATTTATATTTTATACAATAAAATGCGACATGTATGCGTTCGTAGGTGATTTCATGTATGAACTTCAAACGCAACAAAAGTGTCCCGCATGAAGGACACAGTAAGGTCACACAGCCCAAACGTGCTCAGAGTTTAAGGAAGTAGCGGTAAGCATCGCTTCCAAGAGCTACTTTCCTTCAACCTTCACTGAGTCTGTGCAAGCTTTCTGAAAAGACTACACAAGTCAATGGATTCTGGAACTTGCTGTGGGTAAGGCAAAGGCAAAAGGCAAAGGCAGTTTATTTATATAGCGTATTTCATACATGGTGGTAACTCAATGTGCTTCACACATAAAAAAATGAAATTCTTGAAATTCAAGAAAGACTTGAAAGAGGTAAAAAGTAAACATGCATATAAATAGAAAAAAATCCAATTAAAAACAAGCAAATGCAAATAAAAGCATAATTTAAAGAGTTTTAAAACAAGTAAAACATATTAAACAGATACAGCCATGTATAGTTCATTGCATTATGGAAAGGCAAGATAGAATAAGTTAGTTTTTAATCTTGAATTGAAACAGGCAGTGGTTGGGGCATTCTTAATGGGAAGTGGGAGTTTGTTCCATAGATTCACAGCATAAAAACTAAAGGCTGCTTCACCCTGTTTGCTTTGGACAGTTGGTGTTTTAAGTAGCTGCTTGTCTAAAGCTCTGAGGGTTCGGGGGAGAGTGTGATTGTGAAGCATATTTGCAATGTATGTGGGAGCAGTTCCATGGAGAGATTTGTAGATAAGGAGTAGTACTTTAAAATCAATTCTATGTTTTACTGGGAGCCAGTGTAGAGATTGAAGTAAACTGTTCAAGAGGCTCATACTGTAGATACAGACAGCAAGTACGGTTAACAACCCCAAAATGCGAGGGTGGGGTCAGTGTGGGGGATAACAGAGGCCAATTTAACATTATGGTGAATGGACATGGTCGAGAAAGTTGCTTAACAATAATAGATCACTCAGTAAAATTGAACAAAGTCCATATTAGATGTAGACATTGTTCAATTTTAGACTAATTATGACCCGTTTACCTACTTGCGTTTAGACTAAAATACATTTTCCATGATTTGTTTATTCCAGTAACACTAACAGAAATGTCATGAGCTGTGTCCGCTCATGTCAAAAGTGAAGCAACTTTCAATCACAAGTCTGATTAGCTCAGTTTGGCAACCTAAATGTAGCTACATTTACTGTGGTGACTTGCTATTTCCCCCACAGCAGAGCTATATTTGTGGGTGTGGTCAGATTTGCCGTCTGTATCTATACGAGTTTGTGAGTATGGGAGACTATCTTTAACCTGCAGGACTTAAACGGGAACTCTGGTGCATGCAGCTTTCATTACATTGCTAGAAGTCGTTGAATGCTGTCAGTTATCAAAAAATGTAACGGAGCCTAGGCTGATATATGCAAGCCTGCAAATGCAGATAGCAAGCTAGATCTATTGGGCAAGTTTAAACAAATCGTCCAACGTCAAAACAAATTATGGCCCTGTGATTCTGGAAAGGCTACAAACTAACTCTACCTCCTGTGCAACATAGCCACGAGTGTTACGATCAAAAGGATATGCATGGTTACAGTAGTGACACAGAAATATTTGCACACAGCATTTTATGCAGACTATACTTACCTCTATTGATTTGCACTCAAACTTGCCCCATAGACTCCACTATGGTAGGCTCACTGCTATCAATATCTCGGCCTAGGCAACACGGATGTTTACATTTTTTGACAAATGACAGTACTCAACGACTTCTACCACTTCTATGTAAAGAAAATGCTGTGCTCCCGGAGATCCCCTTTAAAAGGATCACAGCATGTCTCATCAAACCCAGATTCACATCCAGCACTCACCTGAAAGTCTCTAGTTTACAGTTGGGATCATTCAGTCTGTCTGTGAGATCTCTGACACCCGAGTCTCCTGGGTGGTTGTAGCTCAGATCCAACTCTTTTAGGTAGGAGGGGTTTGATTTGAGGGCAGAGGCCAAGAGAGAACAGCCCGCTTGTGTGATGAGACAACCAGACAGTCTGAAAGAAAAACAGGCACTATAAATACCAAAGATGTTCTTCAGAATCCAGATATTAAGTGGTAGTTCATGTTTATGGGAGTTCATCTGATCTGCTAGCTGTCATCCTAAACAGTGGCAGCAGTCAACCTCACTTCCCCTCAGTAGATGTTAGGGGTGGAACGGTACAAAAAACTCACGGTTCGGTACGTACCTCGGTACGGACCCCACGGTTCGGTACGTTTTCGGTACAGTGCAGAAAAAAAAAACATGACCAAAAGGCTATCCTCAAAGGCAGCTTTTTATTATTTAAATTCCCAGCTGAGATAGCTGCAACTTTCTGTTAAACAAGTGAACAAGCACCACATTGTCAAACATTGATATACATGAAAGGAGTATATTGATAGGTGCATAAGTGCCACACATTGCCTTTCTGGGTACTTTAACATACAATAAGTGCCCTTTTACATTCAAATAGCTCAGTGAACATGAGCTGTAGGCCTCACAGATCACAACATAACGTTTTTAAGCATTTCATTTCACATTAATCCACTATGTACAGCTGTCTACTGTACTCATTCAATTGAACATTTTAACATCAAACATTTCCATTTGCCATCACCAACAGTACAGCGACATACTGTACACCTTTATTCAATTTTAAGGTTTTTCTTCAAAAAAACAAGTTTGTCTACACTCTCAGTGCTGAGTGCCGATCTGGTGGCAGTGACAATGTCACCTGCTGTTGAAAACACCCTTTCACTGGGTACTGAAGTGGCAGGTATGGCCAGGTAACTCTTTGCCAACACGGCTAGATTAGGATAAACAGACTCATGCATTTTCCACCAGGAAAGAGAGTCAGAGTCAACTGAGGTGCAGTCCTTTGCCATGTAACCACTGACCTCTTCTTGCAACTGATGTTTCAAATCAGGCTGGTTCATTTCCTCAACTCTGAACAATGAGCCAAAAAGCTCTGCCATGGCTGACCTCTTCAAAGGAGGTTGGGATGAGGATACCTCTGCATCTTCTGCCATCCCTGGCAAAGCAGTGGCCTCAGCATGTGAAGTGGATGGACTGTCCTCTGCTGCAGACAGGGGGGTGTCTTTCTGCAAAATGAAATGACAGACAATAACATTAGAGCATATAGTCAGTATATAATAATTTTTCAACCTGATCACAATAGTATTACATTGCAATATTGACACGGCCACCTGCAGGCGTTTTTTAGGATTGCAGGTAGACAAACAGTCATTGCAATGCCTTGTCAAACCCCATCTGTTATTATTATTAATAATAATAATAATAATAATAATAATAATAATAATAATAATAATAATAATAATACAGTAATATCATAATATAATAATAATATTTCTTATATTCATACCTTTTCTGCTATGCTCATAACTTCTTTGATGAGATCTTCACGAACTTTCTGCTGGTTGGTTGCATCCAGGTGATTGAGTGTTTTGAACCTAGGGTCCAGAGCTGTACATTTATTTAAGAAGTCCCGGAGGTCTGGGTCATCATATCGGCCTTGGAAGTTGTCCCTGATGGCAGTTTTCATGTCTCTTGCGATTGGTGCATCGTCTGTATTTGTTTCTGTTGATTTCAGAAGTGTTGTTTGCAGTGGCAGGATCATGGAAATGGATGGGGTGGTTTCTGTGCTCATCACTGCCGTGATGGTCTTCAGTGGCCTCATCACGTCAACTATGGCTTCTGCGTTGGACAACTCCAGATCGGAAAGATTCCCGATGGCTTTGCTTCTGACACTCCTCTCTGCTAACGCAGAATAAACAGCAGCTTGCTGCTCGAGATACCTCTCCACCATCTCGAAGCTCGAGTTCCAGCGAGTTGCTACATCATTAATTAGACGGTGCTTCGGCAAGCCCAGCATTTCTTGCTTGCACTCCAAGACGTGTGCTGCGGTGGTGCTGCGATGGAAAAATCCGACCGTAGATCTCATTTTGGCAAGCAAATGCGAGACCTGCTTGATCTCAAGGGCCTTTTTTGCAGCCAAGTTCAGGGTATGCGCAAAACATGCGACATGCAGCCCGAGCGCCGCTTCCCCGACTGCATTAACAATGTTCCTCGCATTGTCTGTGGTGACGGCTATGGGCATCCCAGTTTTTTTCAAGTTCCATTCGCTCACGACTTCACTCAGCTTTTCAGCCAGATGCGTGCTTGTGTGTTGTTCGTGCAAAGGGCGCGTTTGTAGCACTACGGTCCTCATGACCCACTCAGAGCTTATGAAGTGAGCTGTGACAGTCAGAAAACTCTCGGTTGCCCGAGAAGTCCATGAATCCGTAGTGAGTGCAATTGAATGCGCAGCTTTTAATTCCTGTTCCACAATTTCTCTCGTTCTCCTATACAAGGCTGGCACTACAGATTCCCTTATACTGCTGCGGGAAGGAGGGTTGTAGCGAGGTTCGAGCACATGCAATAGATATCTGAATCCTGCCTCTTCTACTGTGGAATATGGGCGCATAGCAGATGCAATGTAAATTCCAATTGCTTCGGTAATTTTTTTTGCTCTGCAGGTATTCGTATCAAGGGGTTGTTGTAATACATTTGGGAGACGTAATTGGACACTTTTTTTCGTCTTGTCCCGGTGATGGGGATATCTGGGTGGTGTCGTTTGATATGTGTCAACATATTTGAAGTGTTCCCAAGTACGTAATGAACAGGTGTCGAACAACGACGACAGACTGTTTTTGTTTTGTCAACCACTCGCTCTCCATCGCTATTATAACTCACAGGGAACCCGAAGTTATCCCACACCACTGACTTGAATGATGATGGTGGGTCTTCTAATTCTTCGACACTCGCCATTGTTAGCACTCTCTCGCAACAACTACAACAATCCAACAGCGGTACTTTTCCCACAAAGTGCAGTTTGTATTTTAAGGTGGAGTTTACTATCTAGACCAATCGAGGCATGTCTATATGTCTACGGACCAATCAGAGCTTGCAGGTGGCAGTGGTTAAATGGGTCCAGAAGAAAACTCTTGCAAAATAACAGTTCCGCGTCCAGATCAATATTTAACTTCCGTACCGTGTGTATTCTGCGTGGCATTGCGCGTGCCGAACCGTGACCCCCGTACCGTGACGGTTCGGTACGAATACATATACCGTGCCGGCCCTAGTAGATGTGAAAGCCCGGTAAAGACAGATAGCGCAAATTGTCTTCCTCTCTGTAATTCATTTTTGTATGTTTGTACGTCATGGCCATTGTCATATGTATTGTAAGATCTCGAGATTAATATGGAATGGGTAGGGGGCTTTGGATATCACGATAGCATGTCCAAAATGTACATCCATTACTCATAAAAAAACCTCATAGACCTCCTCATAAAAAGACTTTTTAAAATCTGGTGCAATTCTTGGATTCTGTCATAGACCTCAACGCTACAAGATGAGCCTCTCCACTGCATAAAGGGTAAAGCGCCGCATTTCCACTAAATAAAGTTGTGTGAGTGCCGCCCATCTACCATATTTGGCATGTCCCTCAGGACTCCAGGAAATGGGTCCTCATGACCTACTTCCCTAATAGATGATCTCTGATAAATAGTCATGAAACAAAATTGCTGAATAAAATTGTGATTCAATTGACAGCAAACTTATCCAGCACACAAACACACACAAATGAATGCATGCACACACACACACACACACACAAATTAAGAACTGTTAAAAGACAAACTACTAACCCAGCACCTTCATCACACACACAGACAGGCTCCATTGAAAGTCACACAAACCTTAAAGTCTGCAGCTTAGAGTTGGGGCTGCTTAGTACTGCAGAGAGAAGCTGAACTCCAGTATCCTTCAGGTCACTGGTAGTAAGGTCCAGTTCTGTTAAAGACACCAAGGACTGCAGAGAAGAGGCTAAAGTCTTGCTGGATTCCTCTGGTAGGAAACAACCATCGAGTCTACATAGAGTAAGAGGTACAGACAGAGAAAAAAACATTGCATGATAACATTACCAAAATACAAGTATGAAACACCATTTTCTGATTGCTGACAGGGTGTCCAATAATGAGACACCTATGACGTAGATCTGGTGAAAAAATAAAAATATATCGCCTTCCAACATTGCTATTTACAATAGCAACTTTCACAACAGCTTGTGGAGGAACAAGAAAATACTCTTGTACAAAAAATAGCCCCATCAACCAAACGGGTTAGCTTCTTTTGAATCCAAACTGTGTGTTTTTGTTCAGTTTTAAACAATTGCTTATTGTTTACACATGATCTGCAAACGGGTGGTGGGATAATGCCCTTTGATGGACGTTGCAGAAACAAACAGCACTCAGCTGTCACGATTTTCTTTGCACCCAACTGGTCCATTATTCCGCTATAATGGCACAGAGCACTCGAAGCTGGACAAATCCTGACATCTTAAGCTCTATTCGCACGGGATTAGTATTACCTATGAACCTCTGGTAATTTGTAATAATTGCAGAGGATGTCTGTGATATTAGTCCCATGCGAATGCGCCATGTCTGTAATTTGTAAAGTAAAAATTCCACTGAAAATTACCTACCGTATTTCGCCAAACACAGACGTCCTGTGATAATACTAGTCCCGTGCGAATCTGCATCTCAGTGATTGGACGGTGTTTGTTGTTTTTTTAGGGCGCCTTTTTCAATTTTTTCCGTGTTCAGTAATAGAAGCTGCCGTTGAAATTGTGAATGCCAATTTTGAGAGCATTTTAGGTGCAAAAAGTGTCTCTCTGCGAATTATATGGAGACACATCCGTGGAAAGAGATCCACCAAAAGGACGAAATTTCGCAAGACTTTGACATGGATGACATGTGTAGCAGCATATAGTAGGCTATTATCTATTAATAACCTAAATCTATATGTGAGCAAAAAATAAAATATGAGCAATACTGACAGCTAGCTGGTTTCTAGCTTTGGCATCATATCTGGGCCTTAATGTCAGTAATTTCGTGCAAAATGCAGATTTCGCTTATCCTGTGCGAATGCGCCACAAGAAACACAGAGGTGGGGAGGTAATTTACAAATTACTAACGTCCCCAGGTATTTGTAATCCCATGCGAATAGGGCTTTATTTCCAAAACAGGTCTTAGTGTTTTGAGGTATGTCTCAATCAACTCAACATATACAAGAAAGGTTTCTTAAATTCATTCACTCTCTAATGTAAATGGAAGGCCTCTTTGTTTCTGATATAAGCCGTTCACAGCCACTCATGTCCAACCCACTCAGTTGAGAAATACATGATTGCAAAACTGAGACCAGAACCTCACAGGAGCTGGGGTTGAGTCTACAATGCCTCTGTGAACTATGTAGCAGTCTACAATATTCACTTAAGTGAGCATGTAATAGTGCAGAAAAGGACTGAAATCTGTGCCCGAACATTACTGACCTCAGTTTCTCCAGTTGGCAGTTTGGGTTTGCAAGAACAGTAAGCAGTTTCTCTGATGTTAGCAGATCACAGCCACTCATATCCAACTCACTCAGTTGACAAATATATGACTGCAAAACTGAGGCCACAACTTCAGAGGAACTTTGCTTGAGATTACAGCTATTGAGTCTGTAGTGAGAAAGGAAAACAATATAAGGAGCCCGTCATCCATTTCCCTCACATTCCCAAATATGAATAAATACACTCAATTATTTTAAACAGAAAAAAACAGCTTCTGCACTGTGCAAAACTACAGACCTCACTTTACAGTCTTGATTGAGTGCTTGATATAGCAGTTCTCCTTCACAGTCCTGAAGCTCACTCTTACTGATGTCCAGCTCTCGTAGGTGGGGGTTTGCATACTGAAGGGTCAAGGCCAAAAACCGTCCTCTCAGCTTACAGCCAACAAATCTGTAACAATACAAGTCAGGTCACAATAAAATCAGTGAGGGTGCATCCACCAACAGCCAAGCACAGATGTCACTGTCTGATTAACAAAGTCTAGAGTTATTAGTGCCCTATGCATGACACATCAGACAGGAGTGTTATAACTGGCAGGTCTGGCACCAAATCTTTTGTGACAATCAGTTGAAACAATAATAATAGTTTAAGTCACATTTCAACAGTGTGCAAAGACAGTGATGAAAGAAAATAATCTTAACCAGTCTAAGCTGGTTTAGCTGGTCCAAGCAGGTTAATTTGGTTTGATTCTAACCATGTTTTTGATTCATTACTTTCTTGAGCGAAAAAAGGGACAAAAAGGAAAAACAGAACCAAATACACAAACATAACTGCTGTCTCATTAACAAAGAGTAAAAACCAGGGCAGAACAACTGTACCCTAAACTAATTAAAAGTACGAAAGAAAAGAGGAAATAAAAAGATAACTGGTGAAAGGACATTACAGATTACATTACTGGCTTCTAAGGAACTGATCTCAACCATTGTACGTATGTTTGTGTATCACTTTTAACCAATCTCAATGGTTTTGGTAGTCATATACAGTATACCAGCCATTTCAAGCTTCCACAGCAGCAAAATTCAATTCAATTCAATTTAATTTATAGAGCTCACAAACACAATGCATTGTCTCGCGGCACTATAACCATCCTGCTCCACCAATGTCCAGTCTGACTGGGCATAATCATCAAGCGGTTATATCACCACTGGTTTTCCAAGACCAGAGGTCATCTTCTCTGATGTAAGCAGCTGGTTGCAAATGACTAATATAGCTTGAGCACCTTAAAACGGTTGACCTCATTAAGGTAAATCATTATTGTACTAGGCAGTGCGAGCCTCGCTGATGATGTTATATGTCCTAATGGTGAATGTAGAGGCTAAGGCTAGCCTTTAAAAACTGTCAGAATGATGAGTTACTGACCTTAGTTTCTCCAGTTGGCAGTTTGGGTTCGTAAGACCAGATGGCAGCTTCTCTGATGTTAGCAGATCACAGCCACTCATATCTAACTCACTCAGTTGACAAATATATGACTGCAAAACTGAAGCCACAACTTCACAGGAGCTTTGATTGAGATTACAGCTGATGAGTCTGTAGTGAGAAAGGAAAACAATATAAGGAGACCGTCATCCATTTTCCTCACATCCCTAATATGAATAAATACACTTAAATTATCTAAACAGGAAAAACAGCTTCTGCACTGTGCACTGTACAGACCTCACATTACAGTTTTGATTCAGTGGCTGATGGAGTAGTTCTTCCTCACAGTTCTGAAGCTCACTCTTACTGATGTCCAGCTCCCTTAGGTGGGAGTTTGCATACTGAAGGGTCAAGGCCAAAAACCGTCCTCTCACCTTACAGCCAACAAGCCTATAAAAATATAAGTCAGATCACAATATAATCAGTGAGGATTAGGGCTGGGCGATAAAACGATAGCGATATGAATCACGATAGACACTTACACGATAGCAATAGAAAATGCGCTCGATAGAACTTTCGATAGAATTTTTTTCCCCGGGCGGATTCTAGCTCCGCTCTGTCCACATTTTCAAGAAGCGCGCTGCGCTCATTGACTGCGCTCTACCAGAAAGGGCACGCACTGACTGATTGTTTACTGGTTAGCTCCTGCCACTCAGGCTTGCTTTTCATGTAGCCTGAAACTAGTCAGAGATACTTTCAGCTGATTCATGTTCTGATTTAGTAATGCAGGGCAATCGTAATTAATAACTGTGAGTAGATTGTTTGAAAAGTCGGAAAGGCCTGATGAACAACACTGTTCACATATGAACTTGTAAAGTACGACAGCTGACAGCTAACGGTGCACATGACGTTACTGGCTGCAGGGACAGATTTGACGATGTTAGCGCACAACGTTAGCAAGGTAAACATACAACAGACAAAGCTCAAACTAGCTAGTATGGTCAGCAACCTACTGAACACATTAAAGCTGAATGATTTTGTAATTTTACCTTAATCAAACTCATTGAAGTAATCCATGTTATCAAGTAGCCTTGTGTGAAGTGAAAAGCATGCCAGTGCACCAAAACAAACTTCGTTTTGAAGTCACATTATGCTAACGAGTCTGCTGCAGAACAGTTGCCACATAGGCAACAATGTAAACCATACAAAGCCCCTCTCTGATTGGCCTATTTAATAGATGAATAACATAACATATTTTAGTTAAAATATTAATTTCCTTTATGTATTGGTAGGCCTATTTATTCAGCTTATATTTTAGTGTGGAGAGACATTAGACTTCTCCTCTTAAATTATTATTGTTTTTGACTACTAGTTTTATTTAAGGGAGAGAATGGGCTACTTCAGGAGTTTAAAAGAACCCTAAAATAATAGGCCACTTTAAAGCAGAATTCAACCCTGCTCAAACACTATTTTTTAGTATATATTTATACATGACAGTGCTGCCATTTAATGTAATAACTCTATATTAAAAATAAAATATAAACCTTAAAAAAATTTAAGGTGTTTTGCGCACCTGGGCCCATTTAAATACGTCATTAAAAAAATTCAATAATTATCGATATCGACCAATATACTGAGCCTATATCGTGATAGAGATTTCAGCCATATCGCCCAGCCCTAGTGAGGATGCATCAACCAACAGCAAAACCCGGTGTATCAACAGGTAATAGATGGAGCAATAATATGTAACCTTCAGATGTCGCTATTCGGCCTCATCGCTTGATATGTCTTGATAATACTAATCGGCTCATGTCTTGATAATACTAATGTCCATTCTGATTATCAATCTGGTCATACCAGCACATCTACCTCATGGCCTGACCAGATTAAACCAAGGCTAAAAAGGCAGTTTGACCACCTTAAAATGTTTGACCTGATTGAGGTAAATTATTATCGTACTAGGCAGTACTAGCCTCACTAATGATATTATGTGTCCAAAGTGTGAATGTAGAGGCCAAAGCTAAGGCCTCTAAGACCTGTCAATCCGATTGCTATTGAGCTACTGACCTCAGTTTCTCCAGTTGGCAGTTTGGGTTCGTAAGACCAGATGGCAGCTTCTCTGATGTTAGCAGATCACAGCCACTCATGTCCAACTCACTCAGTTGACAAATATATGACTGCAAAACTGAGGCCACAACCTCACAGGAGCTTTGATTGAGATTACAGCTGATGAGTCTGTAGAGGGTAGAAAACAATATGAGGAACACATCATCCAAACCCCTAAATCCCCCCACCCCCCCCCCCCCCCCCCCGTACACACACACACACACACACACACACACACACACACACACACACACACACACACACACACACACACACACAACAAAAAAACAATAAGGAACATACCCACACACAATTTACTGCTGATTAGATAACACAGTGCACAGTCCATTTGTTAGCACAGTGCACAAATGGAACATACAGACCTCACTTTACAGTCCTGATTGACTGGATGATGTAGAAGTTCTCTTTCACAGTCCTGAAGCTCACTGTCACTCATGTCCAGCTCTCTAAGATGTGAGTTTGCCCACTGAAGAGTCAAGGCCAAAAATCTCCCTCCCAATTTACACTTGACGAGTCTGTGAGCATAAAATAATTTGGCTCACAAATACAGGGAAGCAAACAGATAAGAGGAACAAAAAGTGAGACTGGGGGAACCAGCAGCACCATAATTTTGTGTTGCTAATCCACTTCTGTACCCCTGGCAAAGAAATATGTTCTAGCTGCATATTTGTCTAATGTATCTCATACAGTTTGACAGGCTGAGGAGGAAGACTAGCATTGCTTTGCATACAACCTGCTCTAAGAGGTTGGCATTAAACAACAAATATTTTTCATTTAACCTGAATAAACCATAAACACATTTCTGGCATTGGTTTGCAAACAACCTGCTCTAAGTGGTTGGCATTAAACAACAAATATTTTTCATTTAACTTGAACAAATCATAAACACATTTCAAAACCCTGCTTAAAAGATAAAAACCATTCTTACTACACTTTCAGAATCTTTATGTAACAGATGATTACTTGCTGAATGAAGTCTAATGTTACCACTGGTTACCATTTCTATATCAAAACTCTGTGGTGTCTTACCTCAGTTTCTCAAGTTGATAGTCTGGGTTTTGAAGACCAGAGAGCAGATTCTCTCCTGGTTTTAGCAGATCACAGCCACTCATATCCAACTCACTCAGTTGAGAAATGCATGAGTGCAAAGCTGGGGCCACAACCTCCGAAGAGCTGTGTTTGAGTTTACACCTAACAAGACTATAGAGAGAGAGAGAGAGAGAGAGAGAGAGAGAGAGAGAGAGAGAGAGAGAGAGAGAGAGAGAAAGAAAAAGAGATATGGAAACACTTGTACATTGCACATATGGGCTGGGAAATTAAGGTGTTTATGATTTCTAATAAAGCCCAACTTCTGTTTAAAACTACAGACCTCACTTTACAGTTTGGATTGAGTGGTTGATGAAGCAGTTCTCCTCCACAGTCCTGAAGCTCACTGTCACTCATATCCAGCTCTCTTAGGTGGGGGCTTGCCCCCTGGTGAGCCAAGGCCAAATATCGTCCTCTCAGTTTACAGCCAGCAAGACTGATAAAAATGAAATCAGGAAGTTAAAAGTTAAGTCTACACCACAGTCTGCTTTTAACAGTTGGTGTATCTCCTCATATCAGCCTCATAGGATAATTGTTCAAACTGAGATATTTCCATAAATCTACTGTCCTACCTCCTACCCTGTCTTTGGTCCACTTGGAGAAACACTATCTGCCATAGATACACATTCATTTGACTATCATTCATTGAGCTATCAGGATACCAGCCATATCAATACTGTGAGGAATATAACCGGACTCATAACTAACTTCAACCGTAAGTTAAAATCGCCATCTAAAGGAAGCAGACTAAGGGGTTGGGATTCACCCTCAAACTTTGTGTGTGTGTGTGTGTGTGTGTGTGTGTGTGTGTGTGTGTGTGTGTGTGTGTGTGTGTCTGTAGGTGGGGTGAAGTGAGTAAGCTCGTCTGCTTCCTGCAGATGCCAAAACCTGGCCAAGGCCAAAAAAAACACTGAAATATGACTTAGGCATTTATCCTATTTATGAGACTAAGGATATGTCAGCATGTTACTGACCTCAGTGTCTCTAGTTTGCAGGTTGGACTTTGTAGAGCAGAGAGCAGCTCTTCCCCTGGTCTCAATAAGTCATTCTGGCTCAAGTCCAGCTCTCTTAGGGGGGAGTTTGCAGACTGTAGAGTTGAATTCAAAACCTCCCAGGACTTCTCTGTTAGTTTGCAGTCAGTAAGTCTGAAAAGTCAAGAAGGGAAATTATATCATGTCCAAATGCCCTAAAAAACAAAAAGGGTACTAGTGTGCACAGTCATGTTAAACAACAGATGACAGTATTTTTCAATATTGTATTAGCTTTGGTTTAATATTACACTTTGCTATTGAGGTTCTGTGAGCATGTCATCGTTACCAGGTGTTCTATTGTACTGAAGATCAAAAGGCATCAAAACAATACTATAAAGAATTGAAAAGGTTCTCCTTTGTCTTTGTGAATTCATTCATTGCAGCAATTTAACTCTGGTAAGAACAGAAAATCATCTGTGATGTTTATGTAATTACGTCAGGGACATTTTGGTTTTGGCTTTGGGTTAAACATAAAAAAATTGGCATTTGAGCCCCAACAGGAATGCATGTGAAAACAATGGTTAAAATACTGAGCACTAAGGCAATAAATTGACGAATATTTATGTGAACCACGTTATTATTTCAAACATTACAGCATCAGACTTAACAAGGCTTAACCAAGGTTAAATCTCATTGAAATCAACCAACAGCTGGACGTGTCCCATTGAAATTAATTCATTAGATTTCCAAATTTGCCGTTCAGAGGTGTTATGGGAACAATCATTGCATCAAATGCAGAACATCACAAGAGTTTATAAGCACCACTGCCTTGGCCATTATTAGTGATAAGGATTTATATTGGTTACTACCTTCCATTTGACACAAAAATGCTAAAGCTGTTAATTTAATCAAATCTTGCTCTATCCAAAACAAAACTGTAAATGTCACTTAAAAGGACTACAGGTTAAAACACCAGGCCTACCTTTGTTGTGACCTTTAGCGACTTCCACTTTAGCACATTTACAGACATTTAGACATTCAGTACTGAACTATGACAAGCAGTCATTGAAGACATTCATTGATACTCACACAGCCTTTCTGCAGCATCTCACAGCTGGCATCAGTCTCCTCCGTCCCTCATCTGATGTTCTGTATTTCTTCAGGTCAAACTCATCCAGCACCTCATCAGACATCAGAAGCACATGAGCCAAGGCTGAGCAGTGAGCCAGCGTGAGCTGTTTCACAGCACCTTTGTCTGCCTTCAGGAAAGCCTGGATTTCTTCATGAATAGAGGAGTCGTGCATTTCCACCAGGCAGTGGAACAGATTGATGCACCTCTCAGGGGAGATATTTTGTCTCTGCATCACCTTCAGGTTCTTGATTGTTTTCTTCATACTCTCGGGTTTGCTGTGTGTATGTGTCAGGAGGCCAAGCAAAAGTCTCTGGTTTAACTCCAGAGAAATTCCATGAAGGAAACGAACAAACAAATCAAGGTGTCCATTCTTGCTTTCCAAAGCTTTGTTCACTGCATTCTTCAGCAGCTCATCGAGAGGCACATCTGGCAAAGACCAGGATTTTCTACTCAGAAATGGTTTCAGGATTTCAATGTTCTTACTCAAGTAGGAGGCAAACAAATGAAGGGCAGCAAGAAACTCCTGGATGCTCAGATGGACAAAGCAGTAGACCTTCTTGTGTTTAAATACACATTCCTCTCTGAAAATTTCTGTGCACATGCCAGAGTAAACTGAAGCTTCACTGACTTCTATGCCACACTCTCTCAGGTCTTCCTCATAGAACATGAGATTGCCATTCTCCAGGTTCTTGAAAGCCAGTTCTGCCAGTTTCAATATGACACCCTTATGTGATTCTAGTAGTCTCTGTCCATCTGTCTCATTTTCCTCTTGATACTTTTGATTCTTCCTGGTGGTCTGGATGAGCAGGAAATGGATGAACATCTCAGTTAGAGTTTTAGGGGCTTCCTTCCCATCATCCCTTCCCAGTATCTGCTGAAAGACAGTGGCTGAAATCCAGCAGAAGACTGGCATATGACACATGATATGAAGACTTCTTGTTTCCTTTATATGCAAGATGATTCTGTTGGCCTGATTCTGGTCACTGATCCTCTTCCTGAAGTACTCTTCCTTCTGTGGGTCATTAAATCCTCGTACTTCTGTCACCTGACTGATGCACTGAGAAGGGATCTGATTGGCTGCTGCTGGTCGGGAGGTTATCCAGATGAGAGCAGAGGGAAGCAGAGTTCCCTGAATGAGGCTCGTCATCAGCACATCCACTGAAGATATTTGTCTCACATCAGACAACTTCTGGTTTGTTTTAAACTTTAGAGGAAGTCGGCTCTCATCCAGACCATCAAAGATGAACACAATTCTGCAGTCTGTGTATTTGGAATCCTGTAGCTCCCAAAGTTCAGGGTGGAAGTCAAGCAGGAGCCTGTGAAAATTGTACTGATCATCTTTGACCAGATTTAGCTCACGAAACGGAAGCACAAACATGAAATCTACATCCTGGTTAACTCTCTCCTCGGCCCAGTCAAGGATGAACTTTTGCACTGAGACAGTTTTTCCAATGCCAGCAATCCCCTTGGTCATGACAGTTCTGATGTGCTTCTCCTGTCCAGGTAAGGGCTTGAAGATGTCATTGCAGTTAATTGCTGTGTCTTCTGTAACTTGAGGTCTGGATGCTGATTCTACCTGCCAAACTTCATGTTCTTTATTCACCCCTTCACTCTCTCCCTCTGTGATGTAGAGCTCTGTGTAGATCTTATTCAGGAGTGTCTGAGTCCCTGATTTTATGAGGCCTTCACAAATGTTCTCAAACCTCTTCTTCATACTGGCTTTATGGGTCATCAGTAGTCTGTTCAGGATGGGGTCATCTGCTCCGTACACAAACAAAAAAGATTCAAATATTCATGTTATTAGCCTAGAACTCTAGACATACTCTAGTGGTAGCCAATTAAATTTGCCCAGCGAGTAGGTCTAGCTATCAACTATAGGTTGTACACAAATATCGGTTGTGTCTATCCAATCAAAACACTCTAGGTTGCATTCAGACAATGTTGTGTTAAGCAAATCACAACGTACTATCTGGATAGAGAGTCATTGGATTGCATTGCCTTGGCTTATCATTGTTTGAATCAGCTTGTTATTTTGCTCTGATTGGTTGTAGCCTGTCTATCAGTCGTGGTCAGACTACTATACATTTGATGTTATAGTCTGGCTTATCAGGCTACCATGTTATATCTAATGTTTTAAGAACACTGAACAGTGACTCAAATTCACATATAACCCTCAGGAGCAGATTCAGAAAGTAATGTTCACCTGTTGGTTTGGGTCTTTTGACTGGAGCATCCTCAGATTGGAGAAGGCTGCTGCCTCCCATGACTCTGTGATCATCTAACACAGGCTGAGGAGACACCTGTGCCACC
>JAODXP020000181.1:77500-82570 GCA_027497455.2 Sardinella longiceps
AGTAACGTTAGCTGTGTGCAGTGCGTTTGGTAACGTTAGGTTACGTCTGATCAGACCATTTAAAGGAAGGACTTTGCCGCTAATTAACGTTAGGTCTAACATCACAAGAAGAATCGAGAGTTAAGGGAAGGCTTTTACACTTTTTACACTCACAGATCAACAGTTTTGTAAGTTTACACGAAGCTAAGTGGGAGTATTCCTTACGTTAGCTTACATTCGCCTGACATTCAAAGATGGGCTACATGGGGTGGGCTACACAGCAGATTCAGTGTAAAACATGAACTTCTTTACAAACACATAGGCATACAATGTCATCCCCATCTAGGGCTGGGCCGGTTTGGATTTTTTCTTACCGCGGTCGGTAATCAACAAATTCCCGCGGTTTTGCGATATATCGCTATATTTATGCCTTGTAGGTCAGTCGGGACCAAACAATGTGTGAACTCCTTACCAACGCGATTTGTCTCAAGTTGTCGGGGAACATCTAGCATGTCAGATATTTTGAGAAGTCGTACGCGATTGACAAAGAGCAGTAACCAATCACAGGCATGGTTCACCTTTTTTGGGACCAGCCCGCCACATCAACAACAAAGAAAAATGTTGGTTGATTAAAAAAAAAAAAAAAAAAAAAAAGCTAATCTCTAAATTAGCCTACAGTAGACAGTGGATTAGACACTACTACAATTTGTCAAATCTGTCCAAGATGTTTTTGTGTGAAGTGAACAAATGATTACCCTCACTTAATTTTTCATTAGGCTACTGTTAGTAGGCCTAGTTAACCAATTAAACATTTGGCACGAGGTTACAACTTGCTGCGTCTTATGCATTCTGTCTGCTTCATCGTATTGTAGTCCATCAGAAAACATTCCGCTTGGGCTTAGCTTTGAGAAATACATTTCCACATTTTAGGAAGGGTCATCAATGGTAACGGATAAGGTGATGGTGATCTTTCTTTATTATTATCACTACCTCAAACTAAAGCACCGTCATTTCCTTAAATAAACCGCTGCAATGTTTCAAATGACCTTCTTACACTAGACAACCTTTCTAAACGCGATCAGCTTCTACCTAAACCATTTCCAAGCTAAGGCGGCATTTGTCCTCCGATTGCATACAAGCAGAATCCGTTAACTTATTAAAGTTACTCTGATAGCCTACAGGCTCATCAGCGCTGCATTTGTGGGACTCTTTCGCGCTGTATAGGATTTAAAAATGTCAGGTGTGTAAAGGGGTTACCGATGCAGCTTGCGTGTGTGTGAGCAGGAGAGTGAGAGCGGCAGAGATGGCGCCGCTCGAAATATTATTTCAAATAGCGCAGTAGCAGGCCTATAGCCTAGGCTATGTTAAAATAAGAACATTTACTCTGATACAGGCTCATCAGCGCTGCATTTGTGGGACTTTTTCGCGCTGTAGAGGATTTAAAAATGTCAGGTGTGTGAAGGGGGGCCGGGCCGGGCAGCTTGCGTTGTGTGTGAGCAGGAGAGAGAGAGAAGGATCAGGCCGCAGCGAGCTGTAGGCTACTTGGAGAGAGAGAGACCTCTTCTTTTTCACTTTTTTCTACTCACTGAGTATCAGTGTGCAGACATCCCCACATATACAGGCCATTGTTTCAATTATTTTTTTTTTTTTTGCCGGTCATGACGGTGACGTGCTCAGACCCGCGGTAGGCGTCACGTACCGCGGTATAGCTGGCTAGGTTAACTCCCCCCCCCCGACCTGTCGAAATCGAAATAATCCGAAATAGGGAAACGGTGAACATTCACAGAGACGAACCCATCACGTTGTCTACTGTTGTTTTTATTGCTGTTCACATTTTCAAACGATAACATTCAGGCTATCTGAACCGAAAGTCATCAGAAGTGAACGTATTTACACAGGCATTTCCAGCTTCAGGCACGCTGGTTTTGGCCAAAGTTGTCCGAGGTAGCTATACGTAACAATAGATGGGCGGGGCTTGGGATCGGTCAATTGGAAGTGACGTCATGGTAGTTGTGTTTCACATGGACGCTTTTTATGTTGTACATGTATCTCACCTGGGTGAGAGCCTGAAAGCCAGCTCGCGGTCACACCGGTACACCGCTGAGTTTGGAAGTTTTTAACCTGTTCTAAGTCTTCGCCTTGTGGATATACACCTGTAATAAGTCTTTTGCCTGTGGATATTGGTCTCATTTCCCTCTTAGCTGATATGCAGCCAGCGAGGTACTGTATGTTTATGTACTTTGATGCCTTATTTCTTTGATTTATTTATTGTTTTGTTTGTGTGCTTGAATTGTCTAGCTGCTTTTGAACAGTCTGACGGTAGATTTAAGATGAAAGTGAAAAATAAATCCATCAGTACTTGAGAGCTTTGGCCGTGTTTCCTGGAGGGAGGTGATAGAGACAGCTGTATATGACATCATTTTACAAAACTGAACATACTGAACAGAAATCTCACTTAGACTGTGATGTTCCATCACTAAGTTTAGGAGGCTGATCCATGGACCAGTCACTCTTCATAGACACACCACTGGGCACTGGAGACACGGGTCTGTGTGTCTGTGGTCTGGGTACACAACAAGATACATATAGGACACATGTATATGTTACGGACTCTCTCTTTGCTTCTGCGTTGTGTAGTTGCAATTAAAGAAGAGCTGGCGGATGAGCACTTTATTCCTGCATAAAAGGGTTGCCAGATGCACAAAAATAGTGGGTTCAGGTCGTGGGTCGAGTCTGCTGCAGTGCAGAATCTCTTCCTGCTACTCTAATATTACTAAACCTAATATATCTAATTATCTACATTGCTAATGTTATGGAGTGTGTTAAGAAAATAAACAAAATAAATTCCAAAAGGGAAAAATGTATTACAAAATGAATATATATGTTGGTGTGAATGTGTGTGTTAAAGTACTGAGGGAAACTATAGGCTATTTCCTATGTAATTCTAAATGGAATCTAAGTCTAAATCTAAATGGTGATCATATAGTGTACAATAATAACATAAAAATATACAGAGACTAAAAATATACTGGAAACTAATCCAAAATAAAATAAATCTGACATAAAACATCATGGGAAAACATTGCTTCATCCATTTTCATTGAAATCAATGCGCAAACTGCGCTAATACATAGGTAAACATTGCCATCTTGTGGCCGCTAATGTTACTGCACCTAAAAGCAATACCGAACGTGGCAGGCTAGTCAACTTCAGAGATCGCACACGTTAGCGAGCGGTCACGAGGCAAATTAGAATATAGGCAAAACAAACAATCTAAACTACAATTCTTATTGGTTACCTGCATAAAAGGGTTGCCAGATGCACAAAAATAGTGGGTTCAGGTCGTGGGTCGAGTCTAAACAAAATAAACGTCTCATTACCAATCTACATATCAATAGGAATACAGCTCAAGGTCAAACGAAAATACAATATGAAATATTAACATCAATACACTATAAAAAATTGCACAAATGCAATTTATAGGTGACCTTGCTTATCAGAAATAATCAGGGAATTACTTTGCAAAAATTAATAATCTGTAAATAGGACTTTTGTGAACTTTATAGGGGACCCACGTTATCCTAACCTACCTGCTGCAGTGCAGAATCTCTTCCTGCTACTGCAGCACCTACAATGCAAAGCTCTACAGAAAACTACAAAATAAAAGCACTAACCCATTTATGCAGGATTTAATAAAAAATACTAAAACTATTTATTGACTCCGTTACATATATGACAACACAATCATTTTACAAAACAGAACATACTGAACAGAAATCTCACTTAGACTGTGATGTTCCATCACTAAGTTTCGGAGAGCTGATCCATGGACCAGTCACTCTTCATAGACACACCACTGGGCACTGGAGACACTGGTCTGTGTGTCTGTGGTCTGCATACATCAGAACAGAAAATAAAGCATAATAAGTTGAGCTTTTCAACACATTCTCTCATTTTCTCTTTAATTGTAAACAAGCTCACACACACACGCACACACACACACATACAGATCTCACTTTGTAATCTTTGCCAATATTGGTAATAACTCACTTTGGATTAGACTGTGCATGTCCTGTGCTGATCCCCTGATGTCCATCAGTAGTCTGATTCTCACTCTTCATGGCCACATGTCTGGATGCAGTAAATGCTGCTCTGCCTGTCTGATGTCCACCAGCAGCATCCTCACCCTCTTGAGGGAAATCCATTCTAATCACTCAATCTAATAAAGACAGACACAGAGAGAGAAAGAGGAAGAGGAAGAGGGAGGGGGTGAGTCTTCCTCATAGAAGAGGTGATAAAATTGTCTCAGATGAAAGGATATGTGTATTGTGCTTACTTCCATGAGCAGTATGCACCAATCAAATCTATGGATCTATTTCATATTAGTAAAAGCAATGGAGCCATTGGACAATAGGCAAAAGCATAATGGAATTTTTATGAACTTGAACACCAAAATGACACGAACTACCAGCCTTGACTTAACACATTTCATGGTGTAGCCTACTTGTTGTCTTAAAGCTACTCCCAACTATGTGTTAAGCTGCTAGTGCTTTGAGGTTTTGATTTGTAGATAGTGGCATGCTCTTAATCCATTTTGTTTTAAATTAGTCGTCCTTTATCTGAGTGCTCTTTGGTTGAAGGTTAGGTGAGTTTCTCAAAAAGGACTAGTTTAAAAAGCCCACGTGTAACGGCTTGCCTTGTGGCCTTCATCAGTGCAGTGCTTTTTTAGGATTGTTTTTTACAATACCTTCTCATTAATAGTTGTAGGCTGAATTGTCTGTTAGATGTGAAATGGATGCCTGATTAGAAACTGCAGTGGCATAACTTTGACCAGTAGAGGGAACCACAGACTACAGGAAAAACCGAATGCAGCCTGAAAGCAGCCAAAACCAGGAAGTCAAGTCTAAAGTCTAAGTCTAAAAATGATCCGTTATTATACTTTAAATGCTTATTTATTTCAATTTGTTGAATGAATAAACATTGCACGCACATTGCATTGCATCGTAAATAACGCACAAAAAATCACGCACATTCGTCCTCGTCGTCACTCTCAGGAAGTGTTGCGAACTTTCTTTCCATCCGAATACAGCC
>JAODXP020000182.1:0-5000 GCA_027497455.2 Sardinella longiceps
ATACAGTTACAATCACCATATGTATTACTAGAAAAGCACTCAGAGAGCGCAGACCTACGCAGAGGCAGTATGCTTACAGACACAATATAAAGTCCAGATGGTGCTCTGGATCACTGATCACCACCAAAATTTAATCAGTCATTACTTGTGCCAACACACACGTTGTCCGAAAGTCTCCAAATCCAAATTTGTGAAGCACTTTTCGAATTACACAGACACACAGATACACCTCCTTGGCCGAGGTAAAAATACTCATATAATAAGTAAAAAGGGAAAGTAAACAATCAACATAAAAATAATCAAACTATGAACACTCTCACAGGATATGTAATCGTTAATAACCACAGTGAAAAACAAAACTGGAGACAAAAATAAAAGTGTGCTTGTGCATGTCTGCATGCATGCGTGTCTTTGATGTGTGTGTGTGTGTGTGTGTGTGTGTGTGTGTGTGTGTGTGTGTGTGTGTGCGTGTGTGTGTGTGTGCACGTATGATCAGCTTGTGCAAAGGTGTGTTTGCACCTTGAAATACTGAAATACTCGACTGCTATAGACATGCAAAGTCAAAGGTAAACCTTCAACACTAAATCTTCCGATGTTCGTCTGTGACCTCCCACCTCCTAACCACGCCACAGTGGAGGCCACTCTATAGCTTTATCTTAAGGTAAAGGCCACATAAAGCTATAGACCCTCAGCAGGCATGACATAAGTCTGCTAGACAGCCTTGATTACCAAAGGACTAATCTCACACTTACGGACACAACACTGATGACCCTACTGAGTCCACGCCAAGCCCATACTATATACTGCTATGCTATGGGATTCATTCACTCCCATACTGGAACATCAGCTATCTCTGTTCTCCACTATGGTAAGAACGGCAGTCTACTGTAGAAGATGCCTCTTTGCATACTTCGAAAGATGCAGAAATAAGATTTTATCCACATACAGTAATTCTTCAAACAGATCCAGTGTCACCAGTTGTGACAGTCTGTGTAATTAGTGCCTGCATAGACACTCGGGGCGTACGGCAAAAATAGTGATTCATTTTGTTAAAATATTTCCCATATTGGATTAATATAGTTTTTTGTACCACAATTAAAAATTAAAACAATAAAATCTCAAAAGGTTTAGTTTACTGGACGGGGTAGAGTACTTTCAAAGAACATAACATGAACAGACAGTCTAATTCACAGAATCATCACAGACATAACCATTCAGGGTTTCCCCAGGTTTGACCACCACAAATTTAAGACTTTTTAAAGACCTTTTTAAGACTACTTCAAAGAAAATTAAGACCTGAACGGCCCAAAATCGCAATTGGCATGTAACTGAATTTGGATATAGTGGAGGAAGTACTCGAGTGTTTAAGACTTACAGAAATAACAGAAATACAGTGGGCTGACCCAACATTACCTACAGTTTAACATGGCAAGCCTACAGCGGTTTAAACCACATCAATATTGATGTAATCTAGGGTAAGGTCAGGTCTTATTAATATAATGTTTGTTAAATACTCTTTTAAAGACAGAAACAAACAAAAAGTAAGGTTTAGCTAACTACACCAACACTGACCTCCTGGGGGTCACAGACCCCACTTTTGAATATTTTCCCCTATTTTTCTAGTCAAAAAAAAAAAAAAAAACATTTCATGTAGCTATAGGCCTAAATACAAAAATCCCTGCCTGACAATTCTGTTCTTTGATCATGACTGGCTACACAGTTGCCTTTCCCCCTATTTAATTAAGGTAACCATAATCATAATCATAATCATTTTCTTTTATAGTAATATAATCATTGCTATTTTACTCTTTACTTGTACTTATTATACTACATATTGTATATCTGACTACTGGCATTCATACTGGCCTACAGCAAGTAGCTTAATCTGTTGTCATTTTTTGCTGCTGCCTCTTTAAATTTAGCTTACACTTCTAAGATAACCTATACTTGGAGGACTGATCTGAAATCCCAAATTAGTTTATTTAAGCTCACATATTGTTGCAATATGACTGCACTGCAGCCCATGGCCAAATGCTACAGCAATGTTGTTTTATCTTTTGGAATTCAGTTTTGGTTGCATTTATCTATATCAATGATATAAGCATTTTGTATTAACAGGCAAATATCTGGATTAAGCTAATTTGCTAATTTAGTTGTAGGCTACTTTCATTTCATTTGCGTGATAGCCTGTGTGGCATAATAAACCATGCAGCCACCATAGTTAGGAGGGAATTCATCCAAAGTCAGGAAGATTGTGCACTTCTGGACAAGTTTTTGATTTTTGGCAGGGTGTTAGATACAGGTATAAGGTTTTCAAAAATCAATGGATACAAGTTGGGGTGACCCCCTAGTGGCTGGTATTCATACATTCCAAAATGGCCCCCAACGGAAAAAGAAAAGACTATATCTAGGTTTCCTTTAGTCTTAAATTGTTGAATAATGTCATTTTTCTACTTTGTTTGACACAAGGAATTCAATTTGGATATGTTCCTCTCATTTTAGATAAAATTTTATATTAAATCTATTATCATAGTCATCTTTAGCTAAAATAAACTGTCAGTGTCTGTAAAAAGGTCAAATAAAATTGGAGGTAACAGATCATTATAACACCTTCCAATTGCATGCCAAGTTTTGTGATATTCCGCTCATGGGAGGCCATACAGCAAATTGATTTACGACATTTTATACCAACTCGCCAGCAGGTGGCCGGACATTTTTCTGCAATATCTAAAGAACCATAGGGCAGAGGAGGACCACATTTTTATATGCTTGTCTTCAGGAGCCATGTAAACCTATCCCATGATCACCCATTCCATGTATAGCGCCACCAGGTTAAAAATGAAAAAGCTAAAGTGAGGTACTGTAATCAGTGTTAACAGTTATCTCTGGCTGACATGGTCAAAACTACACAAAATAAGGCGTGTCAAAATGCATGCCAAGTTTCGTGTTGGCATGCTGGCAGGAGCTGGTCACCCAATATGACTACAAAAAGTTTGAAAGGAAAAAAAAACCCTGGAGTGGGGGTGGAAGATGACCACATGGTAACGGACCTTGCAACGTAAACAACAGCTCTGGTAGGACACAAGCTACAAAGCTGCATATGTGTCTGGAAAAAGGTAACATCAGAGAAGGGTCTCAAGATCCATCAAGTTAGGGAAAAAAGGGTTGAATCTTGTGGCCAAAATCTTGTCAGAAAAATTTGTGGGGAACCATCAATATAGACATAGTCCTTCTCCTGGAGGGTCTGAAAGGTGGTGTAGAGAACAAGCTGGACAAGATTGGAGAAGTCATCTACAGCTATGGGGCAAAGAGATTTGGGGTGAAAAGTGAGCGCCATAAGGTACTGAAGGAACCAGCTCATTTCAAGTCCAGAAGGCAAAGAGAGATTGAAAGGCTGGTGAAGAAAAGAAGGCAGCGGAAGTGGAAAGGAAAGGACATGAGGCACTGTAAGGTGACATTAAGCAGCGTCCCTCAACGCTAAGAAGAGCTGAATGCTTGAGAAAGCAACACAAGAAGGAGAGAACGAGGAGTGCCTTCTACATAGATCCCTACAAGTTTGTGAAAGCCCTCTTCGTCAAGGAGAAATCTGGGACCCTCAAAGCTACCTTCAAAGACCTACTCCGATAACCAGAGGCACGTGCCAGCCAGCATTCCGGGTGACATGCCACTAATCCAACCAGCTGAACACCAGATGGAAACAAGGCCCCCTACATAAAGCAAAGATAACATCAGAGCACAGTAAAGCGGGCAAGAGCATCATCAGCCCCTGGGCCCAATGGCGTTCCATATAGATCCTCTATAAGAATCCGCCGGGAGTATTGAGGTACCTGTGGAAGCTGATGAGAGTGGGAAAAATGAGGCATGGTGAAGGGTGGGAGGGATCCTGATTCCCAAAGAGAAGAATTCTTCAACCATCGACCAATTCCATCAGATCAGTCTCCTGAATGTGGAAGGAAATATATTCTTCAGTGGTGTGGCTCAGAGGCTCTCAGCTTTCCTACAGAAGAACAACTTTGTTGACAGCTCAGTGCACAAAGCAGGGATAAGTGGATTCTCAGGCTGTCTGGAACACACAAATGTTATCTGGTACCAGATACAGACGACGAGGAAGGAGAAGAAAGACCTGCATGTGGTCTTCCTAGATCTCGCTAATGCCTAAGAGGGCATCACAAGGCTGGTCAAAGCCTACTTCCAGGACCTTCAGTTTTGTGTCGCAGCACAGGCTAGCACAACTCCCTGACAGCACCTCGAGGTTGGCATTATGGTGGGCTGCACCATTTCCCCACTTGCATTTACCATGGCGATGGAGCTCATCATCCGGGCATCGCGATGGGTGGTTGGAGGAAACCAGTTGAGGAATGCGCTGCGTCTTCCTCCAATACGAACTTACATGGATGGCATGACGACAATAACAACAACACCTGCATGCACCAAATGCCTACTGGCTAAACTCCAGAAAAACATTCAAGGGGCACGGATGGTGATCAAACTCAACAAATTCCGCCGCATCTCTATTGTCAAAGGCCAGCTTGCTAATGAAAGGTTCCACATCAACAACGACCCAATACCGACAGTTAAGCCTGTCAAAAGTCTTGGCCACTGGTACAGCGCAAAGCTCAAAGATAGACCTTAAAGAGGTGGACTATTCCTTTAAAGCAAGGAAGGATAGAGGGGCTTAACCCCTTGGGTCTATGGAGTGTGAATAAATCCATAGACCTGTGGTTTGATCGCCTGGGAGTACCCATTCTCCTTTACGTGCTCCATTTCATTTCACTCTGCAAAGCAGCATGGTGACCATGGTTGATTTTCTTGCCTGCTTTAAGGTAGCCTGGCCCGCCCTCCTAGTGATGTAACACCTTCAGGCAGCGTTGCTTCTCACTGGTCTAGCCAGCTACAATCTACACAGGGTTTCTGAGCTCCTGAAAGATTGGGATTTCCATCTACTTTGTCGAGAATCAATCAACTGTGCAGCTCCAATGGCCCTCGTTAGAGGCGTGTTC
>JAODXP020000182.1:10000-20000 GCA_027497455.2 Sardinella longiceps
ATATTCTCTGACAACACTGCAATTGTTGGGTGTCTCAAAGATGGCCAGGAAAGGGGAGTACAAGAGCCTTGTGGAAGACTTTGTTGGATGGTGTAGTACTAACCAGCTCATCGTCCCAGTTCCCAAGAAACCCTCCATCACGTCATTGAATGATTACGGACCTTGACTTCATTCACTGTGAAGTCCTTTGAATGTCAATTAGTCAATATTACTGCCTCATCTCAAAAACATCACCATACGTCATTAGTTGGACCCCCTGCAGTCTGTCTATAGGGAAGTGGAAGTGGATGATGCAGTGAACATGGCTGCATTTCATTCTGCAACACCTTGAACAGCCTGGGCCTGCTACAGTGCTGTTTGTGGACTATCATACCTTTTTTGGATTATCATACCTAAAATTCTTACCACCAAGCTCTCCATCTTCCTGACTGGCAGGAAAACTCCTAGAACAACCAAGAACTCAGCACTCTATAGCTCTCAAACTATAGGGTGTGGACACATGTCAGGCGGGCACAAAACGTCTCCTTGCTATTGACCAACAGTTATATGTAGACTCTCAAGTTTCAGGGATCCATCATCTCCCAAAATCTAAAATGGGAGATCCAAATTCTTCAACGGTATCCTCAAAAAGGCCCAGGTAATACTTCTGGACTGTGGAAATATGGCTCACCACAAGAGGTATTGGCCATCTACATCATCTACACTGCTGTCTTCTACACTGCTGCATATTCATCACAGTGCGGTTTGTAGTAGCCACTAAACAGGACAAGCACAGATTTTGACATAATTTGGTTGAAGGAAAAGTCATTGTGCACCCCTAATATTCCTATTAAGGATACAGTTTTATATAAAATCCTATAATCATTATCATATCACAATCTGATAAAAGTCCTTTACATATTGTTTTTTTTTGTTTCATGTTGGATATGTGACTAGGAATACTTAAATTTTGCAAACCAACAAATAAAATAATAATAAATAAATAAATAAATAAATGAAAAAAAATAAAGAAAGAAGACGTGCTGATAATCAAGTCCTCATTATGTTCAAAGTGGCATAACTTCCCGGGCATCTAGAAACAAAATTTATTAACTTTTGTTATTCATACTAGGTGAGTTTTGTAGAAATATACGAAGTTTAATCTTTTGCCAGTGTGCATTATCTTCTACGACTATGTTAAGTTACCAGTATGTGGGTAAGCGATTGGACAGCTCGTCTAATCGGTTTCCCTTATTGGCCGGTTGTCTGTTAACCGATTAGAACAATTTTGGTTTGAGTGTCAACCAAAATGAAATGAAATGAAATATTTTTCCCGTTTGTTTTATTTTAGGGCAAGATACTACAGGTGAGTAGGGTAAGAAAAATGAACTAGCAGATATTATCATAAAACTTGACCAGTTGATTACTTACACAAATAGGAGGAAAAAAGTGTATTGCAAGTTTTCTGTAAATTTATGTTTAGATATGCTAATTAGGTAAAATCAAATTGAATGATGTGCAAATTTGCATACATTTTAAAGCAAAAAATCTGGACATTGGAAAAAGTCAGGTTCAAAATTCTTCTTTTCATTTTGTTTAGACATTAAATTAGAAAATACATACAGAAGGGATTGTGGATATCTTACTTTGTTATCAGAAAAAACTGACAGTCTAAAAATAATGGATTTCTACCCTATTTTTAAGGCCAAAATGTAATATAATTCAAGAGTAGAAATATAAATTAACAAATCCCTCTGTTAACATCTTCAAAATATAGTTAGGTATGACACTGGAAAGTTTGGTGTATGTAGGTGATACAGAAGTGGAGATTCAGAATGCAAATGAGTGACTCAACTCTGATATACAGGTACATATATATGGTGATGCGTCTTTGTGGGGAAAAGGGGGACTTACCACCTACATACACCAAACTTTCCAGTGTCATTCCCAACTAGATTTTGAAGATTTTTACTAAGTAATTTGTTGATTTACATTCCTAACCCTGACTTATATGACATTTTGGCCTTGAAAATAGGACGAAAATAAATTTTTTAAGGCTGTTGGCAAATTTTTCGGTAACACATTGCGGTAAGGGTACATGAATTATCATGAATTCATGCATGATTTCATTCATGATTCATTCGTGATTCATGCATTACTTCATCTCTGAATATCTAATGACTCATCAGGTATTAGCATGAATTCATTGTTTATCATTAATGACCTCCTGCTGAAATAGCAGATGATCTTAAGCATTAATTACTCTGGGTACATCATCATGAGTCATGACTAATTACACATGATCATGATGTTTTTGTTCAAAAGAATTTGATATAATTTGATATAATAAAGTACTTATTTAGCCTACTTTGGCCTAGTCATACACCATACGTCAACTAATTTTTACCAATTTAACCATGCCAACACTTTAGTTGAGGGGGCACAAACATGATGAATTCATCATGATCATGCTAATAATCATGACTCATGCTAATTAATCATGACTCATGAGTAACTAATACTTAAGATCATGTGCCATTTCAGCAGGAGGTCATTAATGACAAACAATGAATTCATGTTAATTCCTGATAACTCATTAGACTTTCAGAGATTAAATAATGCATGAATCATGAATTTATCATGAATGATTTCATGCATGAATTCATGATAATTCATGTACCCTTACCGCAAAGTGTTACCAAATTTTCTTATAAAAAAGCAAGATATCCACGATCCCCTTGGTGAACATTTTTTCTAATTTAATGTGCTAACAAAATGAAAAAATAATTTTAAACCTAACCTTTTCCAATGTCCAGATCTTTTGCTTTAAAATGTATGCGAATTTGCACATATTTAACTGTATTTGAGCTAATTAGCATATTTAAACACAAGATTACATAAAACTTGCAATATACTTATTTCCTCCTATTAGTGTGAGTAATTAACTGGTGAAGTTTCATTGTAATACCGGCAATTTTTTTTTTTTTACCCTATTCACCTGTAATATATTGCCTTAAAAAACACATCAGATTTACATAAGGGGGCAAATATTTCATTGGTCTGTTTGACACTCGAGCCAGAATTGTTCTATAGAACCTTAACGTCAATTTAAAAGTGAAAATAAAACTTCTGCATCAACTTGAAATGAAAACGAAGAATTACATTGACGCCGTACCCCACTAGGCTAAGTAAATTGCTTCCTGAATTAAATGATTTAATTGCTGTGCTGATCTGTTTGTCCTGTCCAGCAAACTTTATCTTATCTTGTAATGCAATGCTTGCTCTTTCCCGTGAACATTGTATTATGATCTCATCATTCATTAATTAATGCTGTGAGACATTTCCTCCGTCAACAGTTGTAACATGCAGGTAAATGTCTGCATATTTTATATTTTAGTGACATATTTCAAAGGATCTGAAGAATCTGAAGAAATCCTTTATAAATGACTCACCACTAACAAATACAAGATTATATATGTGATTCTTTGAGTCTCCTCCACATGATACGTCACATCCATACGATCCTGAGTCGTCCACCTTCACAGAGGGGATGAGTTTAGAGAAGTCATTATCTCTTCCTCCGTCTGAGTTCATTGGCATTGGTGAGCCCCTATGAGTCCAGCTGCCTCGACACCCTGGAGGGCCCAGAGTCTTACAGAAGAGACGAGCACTCTCACCTACTCCTCTGTACAGCACACTCAGACCAGCAGAGATACCTACAGTACAGAGAACATGGCAAACCAGACTGAGAAAACTATAATTACATTAAAAAGATATTCACCGTATATTTATTTATAGTTATACAAATATCTTAATGAAATATAATCACTACTGCAAACACAACTACCACTATGAAGAATTTCTTTTCTCACGTTAACAAACTTAATTTGTGTAATTCATTATTTGCAATAGCCTAATTCCGAAAAATAATTTAGTATTTCTTTTAAATATACAGCAAAAGTAATTTTAATGTTTTCAATGTTTTTACCATAATTATGTCCTGATCAAGTTGTAATTTTTTAGACATTGACTGAAAGGCACACAACCTGTGTTGTAGTAGAAACTACTGAACTACATGTATTTAAGCCATAACCCATAATAACAACTCAAATGACCACTTACATAATATGATGAAGTGTATGGAGTATACATTCAATATTCAATGTTATATAATCTGATTGGCCTATATAATTTCTTATTAAGTAAATTACTATGGCATGAACTATTAAAAATTTATTATAGGCTTAGGTTAGAAGATTAATAGATATAGAAGATATAGATTGGTGCACTAGTGATAAAAACGTAAGTTATGTTAATAACTATGGATCTATGAGACCGAACGATGACCGTCACCGGTCTTACTGCGAATGATGCCATCCTGGCACCTGTCTCGAGACCTGAATATCAAAATAGTCACATGACTGACCTGGAGGCAGGTCCATAGCATATAGTGCATCCGGGAACCTGCCACATCCTCTTGCCTGGAACGCCGTGGTCCGTTCCGAGCGACAAGGGATGGTGACGGTCATCGTTCGCTCTCATAGATCCATAGTTATTAACATAACTTACGATCTATTTCGACCTCTCTCTGACCGTCACCGGTCTTACTGCGGATGACCAGTGCCAAAAGCGTCGCGAGGAACAAAGGAATCTTCCCCAGCCCGCATGGCAGCAGACGTAAGTACTGCAGAACTGACAGAGTCAGAGGCCACATTAACTCTGTAGAACCTAGCAAATGTACATGGAGTACTCCACGACGCTGCTGTACAGATATCTCCAAGGGCAACCCCTTTCAATGCAGCCCACGACGTGGCCATGCTGCGTGTCGAATGAGCCACCAAGCCATCTGGGATTGGAAAGCCCTGATCTGAGTATGCCTGAGAGATGGTGTCCACCAACCAGTGAGACAGTCTTTGCTTTGACACCGGGAGGCCCATTTGTGACTCCCCATAGTGACTCCGAATAGCTGTGTGTGAGCTTGACGCAGTTCCTGTGTACGGGTTACATATTCCTTCAATGCCCTTACTGGACAGAGAGTCCCAAGATCCACTTCTGCTGAACATGAAGGCTCCGGCTGAAAAACTTGCAGGTCAATAGCTGAGTTTATTGACTGGGAGGTTAACACCTTGGGAAGAAAGAATGGATTCGGCCATAGCACGACCCCTGCATTCTCTGGTTTCCACCTCATGCAGTCAGGGCTTACAGAAAGCGCTTGCAATTCACTTACCCGTTTAGTAGAGCACATGGCCATTAGGAACACAGTCTTGTGTGTGAGGAGCTTGAGGCTGCACTGCTGCAGCGGCTCATATGGGGCCTTGGTTAGAGACCTCAGCACCAAAGGCAAATCCCAAGATGGGGCTCTCAAACACCTACCAGGGCGAAGGCGCTTTGCACCCTTCAGAAACTGGGCCACCACTGGTTGTTTCCCAACCGAAAGACCTCCAACCAGGTCATGAAAACAGGAGATGGCTGCGGCGTAACCTCTCAAGGTGCTGGCAGCCCTCCCTGTATCCAGAAGAGATTGGAGAAAAGAAAGGATAACCTCCACAGAACACTTTGCAGGTTGTGCATTCTGATCATGGCACCATGCAGAAAACACCTTCCATCTCTGTTGGTAGTTCAACCGTGTTGAAGGAGCCCTGGCATTCTCAAGGGTTTCTAGGACAGCCTGATCTAACGCATGAGGCAAGGACTGAGCAGTGGCCAAGCCCACAGCTGCAGCACAGCTGGATTGGGGTGCCAGATTCGGCCCTCCACCTGAGAGAGGAGATCCGTTCTGAGAGGCAGAGGCAACGGTTGGCCGTGGACAAGCCGCAGGAGAGCCGGAAACCAGGGTCTCCCCGGCCATCGAGGAGCAATCAACAGGACCTTGTAGCACCCCCGCGCTACTCTGTCCAGTACATGGGGAATTAGAGGCAGTGGGGGAAAGGCATACAGTAGCCCCTCCGGCCACTCGTGAGAGAGTGCATCCAGACCCAGTGGGCCCCTGGGATGACTCAGAGAAAACCACCTCAGGCAATGGGTGGTCTCCCTCGAAGCAAACAGGTCTATCTGGGCTACTCCGAAGTGTGCCCATAAGCCCGCCACCACTGCTGGGTGCAACCTCCACTCTCCCGGGTGAGGGCCCGACCTGGAGAGGAGATCTGCGGCCTGGTTCAGAACCCCCGGAATGTAAATGGCTTTGAGTGAGGCGATGTGTGGAAATGCCCAAAAGAGGAGAGTCTGGGCCATCTTGAGGCAGCGGAGAGACCTCGTACCTCCCTGATTGATGTAGCAGACAGCCACTGCACTGTCGGTTCGTACAAGGACATGCTTGCCCTGAATGAAGGGCAGCAGAGCCCTGAGGCCAAGATACACTGCTCGGAGTTCTAGAACATTTATGTGTTCTGTGTCCCATGGAGGCTGCCACAGACCTCTTACTGTTCTGCCCTCCCAGACTGCTCCCCAGCCTGTCCGGGAGGCATCCGTAGACACCAGTGTCCGTCTGGATGGAATGCAGCCAAGCGGAACTCCTTGTAGAAGCAACCCCTTGTTGCGCCATGGCAGAAGGGACTTCAGACATGATTGGGTGACCTTGAGTTTTTTGTGCCTGTCCCTCCTTGGGTGAAGTCTGAACGCATTCAGCCACCGCTGGAGAGGGCGAGCTCTGAGGAGGCCCAAAGGAACCAGCATGCTGGCAGCAGTAATCAAGCCTAGAAGCCTCTGGAAGCACAGCAGCTTCAAGCATTTGCCTCTGAGAAAATAACGAAGGGTTTCCTGAATTTTGGAGATCCTGTCTTCTGTGAGGTATGCCCTCATTGTACCCGAATCCAGGCGGATACCCAAGAAATTCACAACCTGACGAGGATTCAGGTTGCTCTTTTTCAAATTCACCCTGAAGCCCAGGGCCTGAACGTGGGCTAAGATTACCTGTACGTCCTGCACAATCTGTTGGCGGGATGAACCCCCGACCAGCCAGTCGTCCAAATATGGTAATATCTTCAGACCCCTTCGTTGTAGCGGTGCCAGAGCGGCTGCTACAACCCGAGTAAAGACCCTGGGAGATAGGGAAAGACCGAAGGGGAGGACTCTGAATTCGTACGCCTGTCCCCGGAAGGCGAAACGAAGGAACTTCCAGTGGTCCTTGCAAATTGGGACATGGAAGTACGCATCCTTTAAATCGAGAGTGGCGAACCACTCGTTTGGTTCGATCACCTCCAAAATGTGTCTTGTATGCAACATCTTGAATGGCAGGACCTTCATGTAGGTGTTCAGAGGACGGAGGTCTAATATGGGGCGCAACCCGCCATCCTTCTTCGGAATAAGAAAATAGGTTGAATAAAACCCATCCTGCTGTTCGTTCAAACTTACCTTGGCAATGGCTCTCTTTTCTAGCAGAGTACTTATTTCTTCTGCAAGGTAGTCTGCCTGGACTGGATCTTTGACCGTCGTCATTCGGACGCGGGTAAAGGAAGGGGGGCGCTGCCGAAACTGGAGCCTGTATCCCCTGGCAACCGTGTCCAGTACCCAGGGGTCTGAGGTTTCTCGCTCCCAGCTGTCCAGGCGTAGCTGGGAGTGGACCTCGGCAGCTTCCCCCAAAATCCTATGCCCGATCCCCCTGGGTCCTTGGACCCTTGGGGGGAGGGCGGCCTCGGTCATTGCGTCGTGTCGACGACCTAGGTTGTCCACGCCATGAACTTGTGGAGGGCCTGTCAAAGGTTTGAACGTTGGTCCTCTGGTCTGCCGCTCCTTGCCAGACAACTCTACGTACTGACGGAGTGGGGCATGCCTGCTGCTGGCGTCTTGGTCTAGATACAGGGCGTCGAAATGTCCTGTTGACATTCTCCCGTGCCCGAAATGAGTGCTGAGCCCTCTCTAGGAAGGCCTGAGACTCCCTATGAAAAACTCTCCGGTTCCACCGGCATGTTTGTGATCTCTCTTTTGATACCATCAGGAAGACTGGTCTGGGCAAGCCAGATCTGTCTCCTAGTTTGAATAGCTGACGACATGGTTGCACCAATATCACGGGTGAGCTGTGCATGAGCAGAAAGAGCAGCATCCACCAGATCTCTGGTATCTTGGCATTCTGCAAGGGAAGTCTTTCTAATTGCCGCTAAAAGAACGGCCAGTGCATTTCCCGAGCGCGCAGCACGGGCAGCAGAATTATAGGTTCGACACACTAAGCGATCTGATCGGTCACATTCCTTGTTAGGGCAGTGAGGGTCAGTAGTTACCCTGGTTGGGCACAGAGAGGTCAGGGCTGCCATGTCCCTCTCCACCGGTGGTACATCACTCAATCCAGTCTCCAGTGGGTAAACTGCCTTGGCCAGCTTCCTACACCCTGCATTATACTGAGGGGTCTGCAAGTCCTCTTGGTCTCCTCCTAGAAGAGAGTCCTGTGCATGCAGTGAAAGGACATCAGCAAGCATACTCCTCGTCTCCTGGTACGACGGCAGATGTTCAGGAGAGGTCTCTTTTGAACACTCCGTCATAGGAGTAGTAGCAGACTCTGTTTCACCAAGGGTGGCATGTGAGGCTGGGGCTGGCTCGGCAGGAGCATCCCAGTTTGTTAGCGTATCAGACAGGCCACGAATGGCAGTCAAAAGCTTTAACTGAAGATCATCATCAGACCCGTGTCTTTGGGATCGAGTGTCCCCTGAAGTCCTTCTCTTGCTAGACTTATGAGGGGTTTTATACTTACGTTTGAGTGTGTGCTCATCAGGGCCCTTAGCATGCCTGCTAGTGTGAGCACATGAGGCTCCCTCTGCCGTCTGAGTAGGTCCCGGCCTACCGGCTCTCCGAGCCCTCTCTTCCAAAGGCAAACCCACAGCAGCCGGACATGGGTTATCAATATCACTCAGGAGATGAGCCATGCCCAGACACGCTGGACACTCCCGATGACCATCACGAGGGTCCATGCTACTCCCACAGAACACACATAGGGAGTGTGAAGCCATGGCAAGGGTGAGAAAGTTCAAGCGCGAACGCCAAGTGACACCCGAATAAATTAGACCTCAACCTGCTGTACTGAGGCCAGCAGGAGTGGGCTATGAGGATTCACAATCACCACAGCTACCGCGAACGGCAGTAAAACGGGCAGATCAAATTCAAAATAGGCAGTTGCCAATTGAAACAGACAAAGGAAATATATATTTTCAAAATAATAAATGAAATGCAATTAACTCGTATACACAAGCTGTGAACATGTAAAGTGTACTTGTGACAACGTGACCTGCGAACAGGGGTTGTGAAAGTATCACACGGGGAAGTTATTGCAGAGAAGCTATGGATAGCACAACAAACTGCCCAACCAATAGCCTACACCAGGACTATCTGCTGAAATGAGCTTATAAATGCACGGAACAGGCAAATAATATTAATCCAGTACACTGTGCAGGCAACCCTACAAAACTGTGCTGGTTAAGTGTAGCCTAATGGTCAATGTAGCTTAGTAGGCCTACACGCCAAACAAAACATCAACAGGCCCTTGTAACGTTATCGCGTATTGGTAGGTTAACGTTACAATTCCCTCTCTGTCAGCAACGTAATACACCGCAACTGTCCTGCGCACAGGTGTTAGCCGGTATACACGTCTGTTTATCTTTAATCAGGCTAGCAAATTACAAACACAAGCCTAATGATAATAACATGTTAGAAAATAATAACAGAAACGCAGCCTTGCTGCCTGTACGAAAGTCCAAATTAAACTTAATAGACTTGTTTCACACCTCAACATTCCGAGGTTCTAAAAGCATTCCATGGTAGTAAACTGAACATTCTATCATTGAAATGCATTGATTTATGCCTCTTTCTGCCTTGAAAAAATGGGTAATAACATTTAAAATAAGTCTAAATTCACTTTCTTTCAAATAATACACATTTGAAGCACGCAAATTTGGAGGTCCCAGTAGATAAAAGTGGTTTTACATTTATGTGCATGAAGCTTCAAACTATTCGGGACCTCCTAATTTGTGTGCTTCAAATGTGTATTATTTGAAGGAAAGTGAATTTAAACATGTTTGAAATGTTATTACCCATTTTT
>JAODXP020000182.1:25000-27669 GCA_027497455.2 Sardinella longiceps
CCTCAGTCAGTCATCACTTAATGCTGGCTGCTGCTGTATGGCTGTTTGATCTGTCAGGGGCTCTCAAAGTTTTGATAGGTCAGAGCCAATTTAGGGACCCAACATTGGACAGAGGGCCACCAAAGGGGAGGAGGAAGAAAGGAAGGGAAAAAAAAGAAAAGAAAAAAAAATCCCTAAGATGTTTGTTAATGTCCATGTTGCATTTCTAAAGTTAATATTGCAATAAATAAATGCCCGTAGGTGCCAATAAACACCACAAAACAGAGATTCATTCTTTCAAAGTAATGTAGTTTTTAACAGTTTAACAGATATTATCAGATGTTATCACGCACCACCAGAAATGTTTCTATGGGCTGAACTTTGAGAACCTATGGTCTATGTTGTACCAAATTTTAGTACCAAAACCAGTTTGTTTGTTCAAAAAAGGTTCACTGAGAATCACTAAGTTAAGGCTTTGAGGTACTGTATGTTTACCTCACTCACGTCAGATCTTGCGCTACGTAACTTTCGTAAGGCACTTCCGCGCAACGATCTGATGTTGAAGCCCATCAGAGAGATTTCAAGCCATTATTCTCTAACCGGACCAATCAGGGCCGCTGGCTGCTGTAGAGGGTGTGACGTAGCGAAGAAGCAACTGTTTTGAATCCAACCAATCCAACAAACGTAACGAGCGTCATCGGTTGGTTTCGATGTGGTTGGCTGCAGTGTACGTCAATTAAATTGATGGACAAGCCGTTTGTCCAGTTAGATTCAAGGATTTCTGGCTCCTGAAATAATTCGTCTATCGCTGAATATCAGATGAACGCGCGTAGCGCTACATCTGACGTGAGTGAGGTAAACTGTATGTGTGTAAGGGCTATATTGCTATTTCTGATATCAGGCAATAAATTGCATTGGATTGACCAATATCCTGTTTGAAAAAAGATCAAAGTCAACTATCTTTATCTGTTGGTCTTTTCTTCAGTTCTTCTGCAACGAGTCAAGATAAACATTTCACACACTTTATTTTCACACATTCACACTTTATTTTCTCACACCCACACAACCTTTTTTGTGTTATGTATTATGTTATACAAAATATATACAATTATTATATAATATTTGATGATACTACCACTATGACAATAATGGTACACTAGAAGTATCATATACACCACATTATTGGCCACTATAAATAAAACACAGTAGCCTAGGTAACGTGATAAATATGAAACATGAAGCTTGATTAGTTTTGGTGGATCCAGCCTATTCCAGACACATTGGCCCATGTTCAGCAGTTGCATCGTTTGAAGTTCTTTGCCACGGCTCCTATACAAAATGTTGAGCAACGTTCTATCATCTTGACCTTGAGCCCAGTTACACTGGTGAATCGATGATGATGATGATGTGACTGTCACTGTACTTCCTCCTCAGAGTTCATCTTGAGCCCAGCGTATATAACCATGCAGTCCTCTTTCTCAATGCCACCAGCAGCCTACAGGATGTAAACAAACACAGATACAGCAGCGCGAGGCGTTTAGATAAGAGAGCAGGTCACCATTGACAATCTATAGATAGCAATAATCAGTGGGCATAAAACTCACAGAGAGAGGATCTGAAGAGGCAGCATCTCCTACAGACCACAGAGAGGAAGAGCACAGAAGATATTCACTGGATTAGATTGAATGAGTTACAATTACAGTTATCAATGTATGTATGAAAAACAATCTGACACTGGTTCTCAATCTGGGGTCTGTGAAAAAGGTTTTCACCAAGCTTGTCTTATAGGGATAGAAATACTACTAAAACACTTCTCTTGGGTATTCTTTTAAAAACAGTAGGCCTAGGCTTACAGGAAACCACTTCAGCACTGCCAGAATTTGGCAAATGCAATTACATTCCAATTTAAAAAACGTTGCATCTGAAAGAACAAATAACTAAAATTTTTTTGCAATCAAGAGGGGCCTTGAAAAACAAAATAGGCTCCATGAGGGGTCCCCGGTCCAATAAAGTTTGACAGCCCCTGTTCACAGGATAATCGTTAATAACCCCTCTGAAAAACAAAACTGTAGACAAAAATAAAAGTGTGCTTGTGCGTGTTTGCATGCATGCGTGTGTGTGATGTGTGTGGGTGCACGTGTGATCAGCTTGTGCAAAAGTGTGTTTGCACCTTGAAATACTGTATCTTTCCTGACTGCTGCTAGAAATGTAAAGTCAAAGGTAAACCCTAAACCCTAAATCTTCTGATCTGTGTTTTTGACCTCCCACCTCCAAGCCACGCCACTGTGGAGGCCATTCTATAGCTTTATCTTAAGGTAAAGGCCACATAAAGCTTAATGTTCTACAGACACTCTGCAGGCATGACATAAGTCTGTTTGAGAGCCTTGATTACCAAAGAACTAATCTCACACTTACGGCCACAACACTGTGTTCACAAGGACATTAATATTCCGACTATGATCATAGAGATTCCAAGGTGCATTCTATAGAACAGTATCCAAGGAGATGCATTGAGAAACTCCGACAGAAATGGAATACTGGGTTAAATAATCAGATTATTCATGTCCATGCTGTAACTGCACTCTGATGACCCCACAGAGTCCACGCCAAGTCCATACTATCATGCTATGCTATGGAATTCATTCACTACCAACTGAAACATCAGCTGTATCTGTTCTAGACTACAGAAG
>JAODXP020000183.1:0-20000 GCA_027497455.2 Sardinella longiceps
TTCTGTCAGTCAATGCCCACCCTCTGTATTCTGAGTTCCAGCTACTTCCCTCTGGCACACGTTTCAGACTCCCCCTGGTAAAAAATAATAGTTTCAGATTCTCATTTGTCCCTAGTGCCATTTCATTGCTAAACTCAGATCTTTTACCCCTACATACTTGAGTGGTCTTTGATGATCCTGAGTTATTTTAAGAAACAGCGTATGTATTTATTATTGTTATGCTCTTGTGACGCCAGCTGGTCAGGGGTCCGTCCCCCAAAAGCATAGTTGTTAACTAAGGTAGCTTGTTAGTTAGTTTGGAATATGTTTCTGTTCCCCAAAGCCATCGGCCAGACTAACGAGCTTCCTTTGTTGACAATATAACTATGGTGATAACGTCGTTAGTCAAAGCATAGTTAGTTCATCACTGGTGTCCCCCAAAAGCATAGTCCAGACTAAGCATAGTATCTTGTTAGTAAAACTTGTTAGTTCAAGCTGACACTCCAAGGTACAAGTTAAAGCCAAAGAAGCTTAGTTATATGGCCACGTGATGTCTTCTTTGGCTGTTTTGGGGTGAAATACTGCTGACGCGACACCACTTGATGCATTACTCCCACCTACAGCGTGAATTAATTATCACAGTTTGATTGACCTCAGTTTAACTCATACAAATGAGTTTAACTGACGAGAGGATACACGTTGTAAAATGCATGTTGTCAAAACAATTGGTCTTCTTGACTGGCAGAAACGTCAAATTACAACTTTGATGCAATTAAATCATTACATTACGATTCCTAATTTAAAATCAAGCCGTCATTACAGCATTCCCGGCTGGATTCGAACTTGAACTGACAAAACAAGTAATGTGCCTAACTCTACGTGACTGCCTTAGCAAGGTATGCCACTGACTAATTAAAAAAAATCATTATCAAGAATTGTTCAAATCATACATATAAATATACGTTTTTAGAATTTATTAATACTAATGGTGTGTAGTTGCTCATTAAACACTACTATTATGGCCAAATAGCCCATGCTTAACTTTCTAAAATAACTGTGAAGCTTGCATTGGCATTATTGGCAATTGCACATCCTCCCCGAAGCCCATGCTTTATTTCTGAACATATTCCAACACAAACTCATTGAAATTGCTCCTTTTCTAAAACTCGGTGCAAATAGGAAAGACAGTGAACATTATCCACAACTGTAAATGACAACACCTTAGTTTTACATTTGGTAACATTGGCGATATCCCATGATCCTAATCGCAACGAATGCCTACGAACTCTCCGGACACTTCCGAAAACATCTGCAAAGGACATAGTTTGGACTAACGTCTTCCCTACTAACAAACTTCTTACTAAGGAGGTACTTACTTAGTTATCTCGTTTTGGGACACGCGGGAATAAGTTCAGTCGCTAGCTTGAACTAACATAGTAAGATCTTCGTTAAATGCTACGTTCGTTAGTTTTTTGGGAAACGCACTCCAGTGCTGGGTCTTGTCACGCTTCTTGCTCTTTGTCTGTGTTAGCTCTCCTGTTTTTCTGTGTGGCCTACAGGGGGAGCTCTACAGAAAAGCATGGGCTAATTGCGCCAGAGATTAGGGCAGGATAAAAGCGGGTCCTGGGAGCCTGCTTCATTCTCTCTCCTCCTCTTCCTCCTTGTCGCGTCCGCTGACTGCTGGTCCAAGAGTTGCGGGGTGTTGTCACTGCGGCTGGGCAGGCTGCGCCCCGTTCTTTTCTTTTGGTTTTGTACTTCACTACACTATGCTGACATACACTACAGTCTTGCTTTATTCTACATTTACTGACTTTTGTACATAGTTCCTTATTTAAGATATTTAATAAATATCTTTTGTTAATTTTGAGCAACGTGTGGTCTCCCCTTTATGTAGTGTTCGCCTTGAGCCGGGCGAGCATTACACTCTTGTATACATGAAAATGTATCTGCTTGCACACTGTTTGCACAATGCACTTTATGGTTGTTTGTTTGGCTTGTCTTGTGTTGTATGATGTCTTTTGCTGCACAACCAATTGCCTTTTGAGGACAATGAAGTTGATTCCTGGCCAAGTTTACAGCAAAATGACTGAAGTGAACACATGGACTACAGTTGAATTACAAAGTGATCTCACTGGACTCCCAAGTTCATATCGGCCTAGAGTTGAACCAAAGATCATAGAATACTGAGCTATATGGCATCATAATAACATTTCAATGGGAGGACAATGGAATACTTCTTGTCTGCATAACTCATGATAAGAAAAGATTCTTTAAAGTTAGTTCGTATTAAAGGAGAAATCCAGCGTAAATCAACCCAGAGCCTTGTTGTTCAAGCTCACCAAGTGCTGTAGGTAGGAAAAAGAATTAGAAAATTTTATACAACATAGAGCGAGCAGTGAGCCGGCAACTAACACTGAGTGAATGGGGCATAACAACTTACTTTCAGTTTCAATTCATTATGACCCACAGTCAGCATTATTGATTCGTTTGTTACTTTCTTCAGTCATAAAATTGTTTCTGTTGTAAAATGCTAAATGTTGCCTGTCAAACATGGATGTGCTGAGTGACAATTACATAATACCGCTTAAAAACATTAAAGGCAGAACAGAACAGTTACTGAGACAAGCTTGTTTAACTTTGAGAGATATAGCTTTTAATCTTGCCCACTTAAAATAAAAAATTGACATTAAGTCCTCATGTTAGTTTGTTTATTTCATTATTTATTTCATAGAATTTATTACAGCTGAACAGAAAGAGCCTTCCAACTTTGGTGTGCAGTCAGCATTTAAAGAATCGATCTTTTAATTTAAATCATTTCAATAAAGGAACTCAGCAATCACATGCAATTGTCATCAGATCAGCTTTTACATATGAATACATGCTAACGTTAAAAAAAAGGTCCATGGTCTATACAGATGAACATGGCTTCTAAAATGATGCATATTTGAAAAAAAAAAAATAAAAATCTGTAAGTACAATAGTAATAGTAGCACACATCAATGCATAGATATAATCTTTAAGTCCAGATATGACCAAAAAAAACGAAATCTGAAGATTTTTTATTGCATGCTTTTTGAATGAAAAGCCCCCAAAAGTTATTGTGGTTTTCACACATATGGAATTTATAGCCATTTTCACATGGGAACTTTAACTCGTTACCTTCCTGTCATTTACCCAGAGATGTTCAAAAGTAACGTTTCACAAGTCCAAGTCAAGTCTTGAGTCGTGCTACTTTGTGATTTTAGGTGGTTAGGGCATCTGTTATCTGTTCCTTTACTATAAATAAATGATAGTATTTATGTGGACACATACAGTAATATCTGACTCAGTTCCATATGGCTGACAGCTGGACGTATTCGCTTAGCAAAACAATTTGTTACCACTGGGATATGTCTACATTTTTATTTAGATTTTTAGGCTAAAGCTCATCTAATTTGTCACTAAACCCAGCACTCACAGAAGCCTCAATGATGAGTCTTCTCCTACTCCAAAACCAGGGAAAAGTGGTTGAGTGAATGTGGTCTGGACTCTGTGTAGGAGGATCATTGTGTCAGATACATTATAGAAGGCCAAAGTCCCGGCCCTGTGATCCACATACACTCCTATTCTGGAGCTGGGCTTTACAGGGAGGTTGGTCTGTTTCTTATTGTGACAAACATAGGATGGGGAGCCAGTGGTCAGTCTCCAGGACTGATTATTATTTCCAAACCAAACCTCATTATTTCTTCCACTCCTTCTGATGCTCTTATATGCCACTGCTATATTAACCCAGAACTCACTCCACTCCACCTCCCAGTAGCAGCGTCCAGACACACCCTCTCTACACAGCACCTGACAAAACGGCATATCAAATCTCTCTGGATGATCAGGATATGACTGCTGCTTAGCTCTCCACTCCACCCTCCTGTTCCCCTCAGACAGATGGAGTTCTCTGTGTGCTGTGTTTGGATCCAGTGTGAAGTGACAGGAATCTGATGGAGAGGAGAAAAAGAACAAATGTGTTTTATGTTGTGTGTGTGTGAGAGTTTATTGCTGATATGATGTGTAGTGATGGTACATATGAGTGTGTGTCTGTATTCTCATGGGAGGGAATGTTTTACATCTATGTGAGATTGTGGACATCTCTTCATGACTGTGTGTGTTTGCACATGTAAGAGAAGTAACTGTGTGAGTGTATGTATGTACTGTATGTACTGTAGGAGAGAGCAAGAAGCCTGTTGATGGTACTGTATGTGTGTGTGTGTGTGTGTATTCTCATGGGAGGGAATGTTTTACATGTAGGTGAGATTGTGGACATCTCGTCATGTGTGTCTGTGTGTGTGTGTGTGTGTGTGATCCGCACCGCACACGGGTCTCGAACCCGCCACCCCGCAAGCTACAATCTCCCGGCGTGGGAGTGGAACGCTCTAACCAACTGAGCTAAAAGCCCGAGCTTCTAACTCAGCGTGTTAGAAGCACCCATGGAATTGGGTGATGAGGATTTACACACTACCGCCGAGCTAGCCGCGCTAGCTGGCCTCCGTTACGTGTGTGTGTGTGTGTGTGTGTGTGTGTGTGTGTGTGTGTGTGTGTGTGTGTGTGTGTGTGTGTGTGTGTGTTTGCATATGTATGAGAAATAACTGTGTGAGTGAATGTATGTACTATTAGAGAGCGCAAGATGCCTGTGTGCGTGTGTGTGAGAGTGAGTGTGTGCCTGTGTGCGTGTGTGTGTGTGTGTGTGAGTGATTGAGTGAGTGACAGAGAGAGAGAGAGAGACTGACTAATCACTATGTGTGTGTGTGGGGGGGGGGGGGGGGGGTGAGTGTGTGTGTGTGTGTGTGTGGGGGGGGGGGGGGGGGGGGGGGGTCTTACATTTTAAGAACTCCTCTCTAGTCTTTGGTTCAGGACCAACTGCCTGGTCATAATACACTGAAAATGACAGAATCACAGTAGAACCAGTAGTTAACATGTGCAGTACACACTTACCACCTTGCACAACATTATTAGATAGAACATAAAGTAGTTCTCAGAGGGACTACAACAACCACATTAATGAATGAAATGATAGTAAAACCTCTGGGTGTATTTATGTATGTGGGGGACTCACATTGTGAAGACTGAATGACCTGGTTATAGGTCACTGTTGAGAGACAGAAAATGTGTCTAGTTACAATAAAGTATCTGAACTTATCTGACTCAACAAGATATTATATGTAAAGTTTGCTTTCAAACACATGTCCAACCTGCTGTAGAGATCTTGGCTACTTCCTGCTTGAAGACACCATCCAGTTTCTCCTCCAGCTGCATCTTTAGTGCAGACACAGATTTCTTCACAGCCTCAAAAGAGAAGCTTTGGTTGAGGGTCATGCTGGTCGGAGCTGTAGTGCAAGGAGTTCCAGTGACTGCTGTAATATTCTATAGAGAGAAACACACAAAAGGAGAGATGGACTACATCTCGAGTAGGCCTATATCCAGCCACCTGATTCCCGAGAAGTTTAAAAGTTTAAATCCTGAGCCCAGCTGTACACCATCTGTGTTGCTCTGGAAAAAGCCTCTTCTAAATACACCTCTTACTTACTAATGATATTACCTTAAGGAAATAAATGTGATCTTCTGTGTGTGAAAGCTGCTCCAGCGCAGCATCTCTCCTCTTCAGCTCAGCAATCTCCTGCTCCAGACTTCAGGAGTCCTTCAGCCCGACTCACCTCAGCCTTCTCCTGAGCTCTGATCAGTGAGGTCACCTCAGAGCGTCTTCTCTCAATGGAGCGGATCATCTCAGTAAAGATCCTCTCACTGTCTTCCACTGCTGTCTGTGCAGAGCTCTGATAGTAGACACACAAGGAAGAGACAGGAGACACACAGAGGGAGGTGAAGCTGAAAAGAGTTTCAAGGTGCCAGTGTTTCCTTGTATGAATGCAGCTGAGCCATACAGTACATACTCACTGGGCTAATGGATTTGGCCCAAAAGTGGAATTAAATGCTGATAAGTTCCTACCCCTCAAATTTTCTCAGCTCTGATATTACAGGCCATACACTGTTCTGTATTAATAAATTAACCAATTGCTAATCTGTTTTACTAATTCAAAAATATTTACTATCAATCATCAAAAAGTAAAGAAAAATCTTCAGTAAAACACTCTCTGCCTGAAGAGGGTCATCTGACCGGAAGCTTGCACATAGAGTAAAAAAAACTTTGCAAAGACTTGAGTTTGCGGATTTTTCTTCACTTATTATGACCGCCGCTGCGTAGCAAGCGTAGCGGTCATATAATGATTGTCAAAGTTTTTTTTTTTTTTTTCTTTTTTTCTTTTTTTTTTTTTCTCCCGTCATCTACTTCCTGAATTTTTGGTCAACGATTCCCGGGACACCGTAACACCGGGGCACATGAAACTTGGTGAGCATGTAGCCCCTGTAGACTTTTACGGAAAAATTTCGTTTGGTCCCCGGGGGCCACTCCATCTTTGCGTGGCCCCCCCGTGAAACCCCAAAAATGCAGTTTTTCCTAAAAAACTACCTGATCCGTGACATTGAGGATGATGAAATTTTTATGGAATGTTGGTCTCAAGAGCCCACATCAACTTAGCTTATAACCAGTCATTTGTGATTTGCACCCCCATGGTAAAAAATTAAAATGCAATATTATACTGCTTTAATTGCCCCTATCTTTACATCAGATGTTCTAAACTGCACCAAATTTAATGTGTATGATGAACCTGACATCTTGTGGGAATATGTCAAGTTTTGTGGAATTTCATCCATGGGGGCTATAAAATAAATGAATTTATATGTACATTTAATGACAGTACAACGATTGGCCTGTAGATGGTGCTATTAAGTGAATGGTCACTGGGTTACCAAATTCAAAAGATCTTTTAGCCTACATCATATGTGCTCTATGGCAAGCCGTTCAGGAAAAAAAAACCTTGAATATATTGAATGAAACTCCGAATATATTGAATGAAAGAAAACCTTGAATATATTGAATGAAGTCCCGAATATATTGAATGAAACTCCGAATATATTGAACGAAGTCCCGAATATATTGAATGAAACTCCGAATATATTGAATGAAGTCCCGAATATATTGCATAAAACCCTGAATATATTGAATGAAGTACCGAATATATTGAATGAAACTTTCCTCATCTGAGGTCAGTGCCGGCGGCCATCTTATGTGTGTCACCAGTATAGATACAGACGGCAAGTACGGTTAACGCCCCCAAAATGCTAGGGTGGAGTCAGCGTGGGGGATAACAGAGGCCAATTTAACATTATGGTGAATGGACAAGGTAGACAAAGTTGCTTAACAATAAAAGATTGCTAAGTAAAATTGAACAAAGTCCATATTAGATGTTTTGTCTAATCATGACCTGTTTGCCTACTTGTGTTTAGACTAAAATAATTTTTCCATCATTTGTTTATTGCAGTTACACTAACAGAAATGTCATGAGCCGTCTCTGCTCCTGTCAAAAGTAAAGCAACTTTCAATCACAAGTCTGATTAGCTCAGTTAAGCAAGCTAAAGTTAGCTACATTTACTGTGGTGATCAATGAAGTTGGCTAGTTAGCAAGCTAATGAAGCTAACAAACATCATCTAGATTGTCATCAGTATCGCGTTTGGAGGGGTGTGAAGTTCAGAATTCACATCGGACCATCGGACCATCATTACTACCTTCAGGCATTGCCCTCAAAAATGTGTCTGGCTCCTTGTAGTTTGTGCTCAGTGTAACTTGTAGCTTAGCATGCCATTGACTCCTTCACTAATTTAGGGTTTGTTTTCCCCCACATGGGGGACACAAGGTGCTGATTTTATGGGCGTGCCCGGACTTGCCGTCTGTATCTATGGAAATGCCCATGACCAGGCAGTACCGCTTGGGTGGAGTGAATGAGTAAATGAGGCAAAAATATTAAATAAATTGTAGTTTTATTAATAATTTCATTGATTGCAGCTGCAAGGTAAAATAGTTTAGTTAAGTCACAGTCAGTTATTTTGGCCGAGTACAGAGCTGGCCGAGTAGTAATCCAGCTGCGTTACCACCTGTACAGAACAGGAAGCGGCGACGATCCCACTGAAGGTTGGCGTAGCAGCTAGCTAGCGGCGACGATCCCACTGAAGCAGGGACGATCCCACTGAAGGTTAGCGTAGCCGCTAGCTAGCGGCGACGATCCCACTGAAGCAGCTAGAAGTGGCGACGATCCCACTGAAGGTTGGCGTAGCAGCTAGCTTCAGTGGGATCGTCGCCGCTTCCTGTGCTGTTCACTGGTGGTAACGCGGCTGGATTAATGACTACTCGGCCCAAATAATTGACTGTGACTTAACTAAACTATTTTACCTTGCAGCTGCAATCAATGAAAATATTAATAAACCTGTAATTTATTTAATATTATTGCTTCATTTATTCATTGCCAACCACTCCACCCAAGCGGTACTGACTGGTCAAAGGCATTTCCATACTTGTGACACACATGAGATGCCCGTCGGCACTGACCTCGGATGAGGCAAGTTTCATTCAATAATTCGGGACTTCATTCAATATATTCGGGGTTTCATTCAATATATTCGGGGTTTCATTCAATATATTCGGGACTTCATTCAATATATTCGGAGTTTCATTCAATATATTCGGGACTTCATTCAATACATTCAGGACTTCATTCAATATATTCAGATTTTCATTCAATATATTCGGGACTTCATTCAATATATTCAGGGTTTCATTCAATATATTCAGACTTTCATTCAATATATTCGGGACTTCACTCAATATATTTGAGACTTCATTCAATATATTCGGAGTTTCATTCCATATATTCAAGGTTTTCTTTCATTCAATATATTCAAGGTTTTCTTTCATTCAATATATTCGGAGTTTCATTCAATATATTCAGGACTTCATTCAATATATTCAAGGTTTTTTTCCTGAACGGCTTGCCATAGTGCTCATATATAACTACATACACACAAGCACACATGCGCACGGGTACACACACACACACACACACACACACACACACACACACACACTACATACTGTACACACAAGCACACATGCGCACGGGTACACACACACACACACACACACACACACACACACACACTCTTATACTTGTACACAAAAGCAAACTCACTCATGCAGACACACATTTATAACATGAGAGAGATACAAACAAGTTGACAAGCATCATATATATGCAGAGAATATGCAAAACTGAGCGGCGGTCATATTTTGTACCGCCATGCGGTGCATCTAGTTATTACTTGTTATTATACGGGTCTCTAGAATGTTGAGGGAGGCTCCATTCACTTTCAATGGGACTCCTCAACGTTCTCAGGTCAGTTATTTTTGTATAATGACCGCTGGAAAACTATAGACGTGTGCGCGTCGGTCTCCGGTTCGTCCCCTCGGGAAATATTTCTCTATAATGACCGGCGGACAATACATTATCCCTTACTTAATCCAGCACCTCAACAGATGAGCGGTGTTTTTTGTTTACTTTTTTATCAATCAGCAAAATGAATCAATGGGGTTTGGTTTGATCAATGATATTACTGATGATCAAGATAATTTGTACACAACAGCCTTCATGGCAATAATGTGATCTCCTCTAGTCTTCTCAAGCCTCACACCTATTGAAAGTTTAGTGTGATTATATAAATAATACCGTATAATTTAGGAATATATGGTCTTTACATTTCTATATACAGTATAGTCAGACAAAAAAAGAATCATAAACTGTCTGTTTTCTAGAAGATTTTTCTCACCTTGAAAGTCTCCACAGTCTTCCTCAGCTCCTGCAGCTCCTTCTCTCTCTCCTGGATTTGCTGCTGAAATCTCCTCTGAGTCTCACCCAAGTGTTTCTGGTCATATAAAATATAACTAACATGTTAAACATTGATTTCCTTTTGTGTAGGAGGAGATGGATCACACTAATATAATTCCCTTTAGCAGTTTTTTTTCTGTTACCTTCAGCAGGGTAATCACAAACGTTGGCACTTGGCATTACACATTATTTTTGTAAATAAATCTCAGAACCATTGGAAAAATATTGAATCTACCTTGTTCATGGATAAGGTTGGAGCCACATGTCAATAATTAGACTACATTTGATTTTGCACTTTGCACCTGCCACTGATTTCCACATTTACTGTATGTGCTGTATATTGGTGAAGAGACACAACAGACTATTTCAATATTTTACATTTTCAACATAATAATGTAATGTTGTAATAATTTAAACAGTACAGACTTCTCAAATAAAGTCATAAGAGGCTTCATTCTCCATCTCCAGTACTCACCTGTTTGTTTCTCCGTTCAGTTGCAGCTGTGATTGTGTCATGGCCTTTATGGTCATCCATGGTGCACAGATAGCAAATACAACTCTGATCAGTACGACAGAATATTTCTATCACTTTCTGATGTTGTGAGCAGATCCTGTCCTTTAGCTGGCCTGTAGCATCAATCACTGTGTGTTTTCTTGGCTGTACTTCATTGTGAACTTTTAAGTGAGCTTCACAGTAAGACACCAGACAATCCAGACAGGACTTAACAGCTTTGAGTTTTCTCCCAGTGCAGACGTCACAGTCCACATCTCCAGGACCAGCAGTAGATACAACAGTTGGTCTAGCTTGGATTTTAGTCCTCCGAAATCTCTCCACCATTTCAGCAATCAGAGGGTTTTTGTAGAGGACAGGTCTGGGAGTGAAGGTGTGTTTGCACAGGGGGCAGCTGTAGACTCCTTTCTGATCCTCCTGATCCCAGCAGCCATTAATGCACCTCATACAGAAATTATGTCCACAGGGAATAGCCACTGGATCCTTCAGCAGATCCAGACACACTGGACATGTGAAAGAATCTTCCTCCTTAGTAATCGCTTCCGCCATTTTCTTGCTCTCACCAATACCAAGCACACACTCTTCAGAAGCCGGAACAGTGTGAGAATTCAATTTCACTTTCGCAGAATTCTCATGATCACTGATAAGGTGCGTTTCGAGCAGTGGCCAATCACAAACCTGCGTGTCTGGTTTAGAGACTGTAGAAGGGTGTTCGATCAGTTTCTCATTTAGGGAAAGAACTGAGATTGACAGTCATCTTCATACAGTCTGTGTTAAGTGAAAAATGGAAGCATAGTGGACATGCTAGTGGACAGTGTATGATCTGGATTCATAAAATTTACTTACTGTATTACTGGTAATATTGCTCAAACATTTCTATCCTACTGAATGTTGTGTCACAATAGCTTCACAGATGATCCAGTGCTGTAAACCCAGGGTAGAGTAGTTGAATGAATGTGGTCTGCACTCTGTACAGAAGGGTCATTTAGTCAGAAATGCTGTAGAAGGCCAGAGTTCCTGCCCTGTGATCAACATACACTCCTATTCAGGAGCTGGCCACTAGAGGGAGTTTAGTTTCTGTCTGATTGTGTCTGTATACTCAGGTACAGATACAGGTCTGATCATTCCACCCACATACACACTCAGCACCTTCTTCTTCTTTCCTGCTGATGCTTTTATATGAGACCGATATAGAAACATCTGACATATCAGACAAACCCCCCCCCACCCACCACCACTCCAACTCCTAGTAGCAGCGTCCAGACACACCATCTCTACACAGCACCTGCCATAGTCATCAAATCTCTCTGGATGATCAGGATATGACTGTAGCTCACCTCTCCTCTCCACCCTCCTGTTACCCCCCAGAGAGATGGAGGTTTTTGTGTGTGAGTTGGAATCCAGTGTGAAGTGACAGGAATCTGATGAAGGGGGGGGGGGTTATGTTGTGTTGTGTATGTGTGGCTGGCTGTGTGTGTGTGTGTGTGTGTGTGTGTGTGTGTGTGTGTGCGTGTGCGTGCGTGTGTTTAACTTTGACAGATATAGCTTTTCATCTTACCCACTTAATGTCAATTATTTATTTATCAATTATTTATTTTAAGTTCTCATGTTAGTTTGTTTCTTTCATTATTTATTTCATTGACTTCCATTGAATTTATTATAGCTGAACAGAAAGAACCTTCCAAACTTGGTGTGCAGTCAGTGTTTAAAGCATTAATCTTTTAATTTAAATAATTTCAATAAAGGAGCTCAGCAACAACATGGAATTGTCATCAGATCAGCTTTGAATACACATATTATGTGTACATAATAATAATAATAATAATAATAATAATAATAATAATAATAATCTGGTCCACATGTTCTGGTTGAATATGGTTTCTACAATGATGCATATTTGAAAAAAATATTCTGTAAGTACAATAGTAATAATAGCACACATCAATACATACTGACTTAATCTTTAAGTCCAGATACTGTATGACCAAAAAAAACAAAATCTGAAGATTTTTTTGTTGCATGCTTTTTGAATGAAAAACCTCAAAAGTTATTTTCCCATATATGGAAATTACAGCCATTTTCACAAGGGAACATTAACTCGTTGCCTTCCTGTCATTTACCCAGAGATGTTCACAAGTGAAGGCTTGAGTCTGTGTGTTCCATGCTACTTTCAGGAACATTGTGATTTTAGGTGGTTAGAGCATCTGTTATCTGTTCCTTTACTATAAATAAATTAGTATAGTATTGGTGTGGGCACATAATATCTGACAATTAGCCAATTCTGAGGGGGTCAAGTCAGTCAGCCATTGATCCATTTAACACAGAATGACTCAGTTCCATATGGCTGACGGCTAGACGTATCCACTTAACAAAACAATTTGTTACAACTGGGGTACGTCTGGATTTTTATCTAGATTTAGACATCTATAACCCAGATTTGTCACTAAACCCAGCACTCACAGAAGCCTCAATGATGTTCCTGCAAACCCAGGGAAGAGTGGTTGAGTGAATGTGGTCTGGACTCTGTGCAGGAGGGTCATTGTGTCAGATACATTATAGAAGGCCAAAGTTCCCGCCCTGTGATCCACATACACTCCTATTCTGGAGCTGAGCTTTACAGGGAGGTTGGTCTCTTTCTTATTGTGACAAAAAAAGGCTCTGGAACCATTGGACAGTCTCCAGGACTGATTATTATTTCCAAACCAAACCTCATCATTTCCTCCTCTCCTTCTGATGCTCTTATATGCCACTGCTATATTAACCCATTCCCCACTCCACTCCAACTCCCAGTAGCAGCGTCCAGACACACCCTCTCTACACAGCACCTGACAAAACGGCATATCAAATCTCTCTGGATGATCAGGATATGACTGCAGCTCACCTTTCTTCTCCACCCTCCTGTTCCCCTCAGACAGATGGAGGTTTCTGTGTGCTGTGTTTGGATCCAGTGTGAAGTGACAGGAATCTGATGGAGAGAAAAGAACAAATGTGTTTTATGTTGTGTAAGAGTTTATTGCTGATCTGATGTGTTGTGTACACATGTGTGTGTGTCTGTATTCTCATGGGAGGGAATGTTTTTCATCTATGTGAGATTGTGGACATCTCCTCATGACTGTGTATGTTTGCACATGTAAGAGAAGTAACTGTGTATGTACTGTAGGAGAGAGCAAGAAGCCTGTTAGCTTGTGTGCATGTGTGTGTGTGTGTGTGTGTGTGTGTGTGTGTGTGTGTGTGTGTGTGTGTGTGTTTGTTGTGATGGTACATATGTGTGTGTATTCTCATGGGAGGGAATGTTTTACATGTAAGTGAGACTGCGGACATCTCTTCATGACTGTGTGTGTGTGTGTGTTTGCATAATGTATGAGAAATAACTGTGTGAGAGTGTATGATGCCTGTGTAAGATGCATGTGTGTGTGTGTGTGTGTGTGTGTGTGTGTGTGTGTGTGTGTGTGTGTGTGTGTGTGTGTGTGTGTGTGTGTGTGTGTGTGAGTGAGTGAGTGAGTGAGTGAGTGAGTGAGTGTGTGTGTGTGTGTGTGTATGAGTGAGAGAGAGAGGAATTACTTTGTGTGTGTGTGTGTGTGTGTGTGAGTGAGAAAGAGAGAGAGAGAGAGAGATGAATTACTGTGTGTGTGTGTGTGTGTGTGTGTGTGTGTGTGTGTGTGTGTGTGTGTGTGTGTGTGTGTGTGTCTGTCTGTCTGTCTTACATTGTAAGAACTCCTCTCTAGTCTTTGGTTCAGGACTACCTGCCTGGACATCAGACACTGAAACTGATTGAATCACAGTAGAACCAGTAGTTAACATGTGAAGTGAACAATTATCACCTTGCACAACATTATGCAAGCATCAGTTACCACATAAAGAAGTTCTCAAAGGGGCTACAACAACCACATTAATGAATCAAATGATAGTAAAACCTCTGGGTGTATTTAAGTATGAGTTTGTGGGGGTACTCACATGGTAAAGATTGAATGATCTGGATATAGGTCACTGTTGAGAAACAGAAAATGTATCTAGTCAGAATAAAACCACACGTATCTGAACTTATCTGACTCAACAAGATATTATATGTAAAGTTTGCTTTCAAACATATATCCAACCTGCTGCAGAGATCTTGGCTACTTCCTGCTTGAAGACACCATCCAGTTTCTCCTCCAGCTGAATCTTTAGTGCAGAGACAGATTTCTTCACTGCCTCAAAAGAGAAGCTTTGGTTGAAGGTCCTGCTGGTTGGAGGTGTAGTGCAAGGAGTTCCAGTGACTGCTGTAATATTCTATAGAGAGAAACACACAAAAGGAGAGATGGACTACATCTCGAGTAGGCCTATATCCAGCCACCTGATTCCCGAGAAGTTCTGATAGGAGACACAAGGAAGAGACAGGAGACACACAGAAGGAGGTGAAGCTGAAAAGAGTTTCAAGGTGCCAGTATTTGCTTGTATGAATGTGACTGAGCCATACAGTACATACTCACTGGGCTAATGGATTTGGCCCAACAGTGGAATTAAATGCTGATAAATGTTGACCCTTCCCACCCCTCAAATTTCTCAGCACTGATATTATAGACCATACACTGTTCTGTATGAATGAATAAATGATCTGTTTGTTTTACTATTAATCAACAAAACGAATCAACACACACAAAGCTGCAATGCTATCAGTTATTTTTCATTGTTATATTACTATTTCTCTTGTTACAGGTTAAAATCCACCGTTCACAATTGTTTTGTATCGTTTGGGGGGTTTTTCCAGACGTCACGTCCATAACATCACATCCATAACGCCATGTCTCCCAATGAAAACCAACTTTTTTTACATTTACATTTGAAATTAAGTCTTTCTCTGTCTTTACTGAGGTGTCCTGTTTGGTATGAATGTAGTAATATTTACATTTCTCTAGAAATTTCACACACTTCACAGCAAAAACTACGCTCTCTCAAAAGTTTGTCCGTTTTTCGTCACGTCCATAACGCAAATTGAAAGGCTCATATTCTTATGATGCAAATCATGATATTAATTTTTTCTGTTTGCCTGTATTCAGCCATGGAGTTTGCAGAAGAATATGAAAAAAAAAAATTGTGAAATACTGCTAGGTTTGTGGAGGTTATCTGGCCTTTTGTTCATCAATAATGCACGAAAATGTCACGTCCATAACGCTGGAATTGCCCATGTCAATAATTGACAGACTAAATACATTTTGCACTTTGCACCTGCCACTGATTTCCACATTTATGTGCCATATAACGGTGAAGAGAGACTGTTTCAGAGACTACAGACTATTTCAACATAAATAATGTAAAGTACAGACCTCTCAAATAAAGTCATAATAGGCTTAATTCTACAGCTCCAGTAGCCTACTCACCTGTTTGTTTCTCCGTTCAGTTGCAGCTGTAATTGTGTCATGGCCTTTATGGTCATCCATGGTGCACAGATAGCAAATACAACTCTGGGGTGCGTTTCCCGTACAACGATGGATGTTAGCATTCTACCATCAAAGTACGATGTTCGTGGGAACTAGGTAGGTGCTCAGCTATGGGTGTTTCCCAAAAAACGCCTACCAACATGGTAGACTACTATGTAAGTTTCTACCATGTTGGTATGTACCACCATAGTTCCTACGGCTACGACCATGTTTGCAGATGTTTTCGGAAGTGTTCGGAGACAATTCGGGCGCATTCGCGGGAGGAAGCATGCCAGTCCCGTTTATACATTTATGTTGATATATAGTCAGTTAATAGTTATAGTCAGTTAATAACGGCGGTTACATGAACCTGTGATCAATATAAGATTCAATTAAGTCATATGCCAAAATTGGTCTAGTTTATCTTCACCTTCGAGTGAAAATACAAGAAATAATAACGACAGGAAATTATATTGGCAAGTAGTCTAATTAGATGTGAGCAACCTTCCTCTACATGCAGCAGGTGGCCTAGTGGGTTAAGCGCACAGCTTTGACTCACATTCATTAGAACAGTCGAAGGTTCAATGCCAGGTGATTATTACAGAATATCTTCTTACTCTGTGTCTAAATTATTATATTTAAAACAATACAAGACAAATAAACTGAAATTATTATCCATTTGCTTGGGCATATTTTACGCATTAGTGCCTATAACAATTCGCCTGTCCTCGCTTGTTCCATGCAATATTATCTTTGCATTTGAACGTCTACCGATTGATAACACTCACATTAACAACGAAACCATCTAATTTCCTAATTGAATAGGCCTGCCATTACACCTGTTATCACCAATAATCACCACCTGGAAACTTTCTCCAAATGAAAATTCTTCCTAAATAATGAAGGAGAGGACAACAGAAACAAATCCCACACACGTTGACAGGTGGTTTTGAACTCGCAGGAATCGCCTCAAAGGCGCACTGGCTTATCTATTTACGCCACCAGTCATCTCAATACACTCTTTATCTCTTGCCTAATTTAAATCATGAAAATACTCAAGGAGACTAACGTGGCCTATAATATTAATAATTAACAGGAAATCACATTGTCAGTATATAACCAAGTCTTACTCATCATTGAAGTGTTTTTAATCAACAATTTCGTTGTCTCCAAATTTACCCAACTATGGGATGTTCAACGCCCTCTGTTGACTACAGTGTTGTAGTAAGATACTAACTTGTTACGGGAGGTGAAGAGCTCTCGTAGGTACGGATCAAGTTACGAAGTTGTTTACGATATAGCGCAGGAACCATGATTTCGAGAAACAAGGACATAGTAGCTACGTACGTCGTAACATGGAGGTTTCACCTCCATAGTATGGACGAGCATTTTGGGGAACACCTCTCTCGTAGTTTCATGGTTCCCACGATGTTGGTAAGCCCCAGTTAGCCCGTAAATAGCTCGTAAATGTTTGGGAGACGCACCCCTGATCAGTACGACAGAATATTTCTATAACTTTCTGATGTTGTGAGCAGATCCTGTCCTTTAGCTGGCCTGTAGCATCAATCACTGTGTGCTTTCTTGGCTGTACTTCATTGTGAACTTTTAAATGAGCTTCACAGTAAGACACCAGACAATCCAGACAGGACTTAACAGCTTTGAGTTTTCTCCCAGTGCAGACGTCACAGTCCACATCTCCAGGACCAGCAGTAGATACAACAGTTGGTCTAGCTTGGATTTTAGTCCTCCGAAATCTCTCCACCATTTCAGCAATCAGAGGGTTTTTAGACAGAACAGGCCTGGCTTTGACTGTCTGTTTGCACAGAGGGCAGCTGTAGACTCCTTTCCGATCCTCCTGATCCCAGCAGCCATTAATGCACCTCATACAGAAATTATGTCCACAGGGAATAGCCACTGGATCCTTCAGCAAATCCAGACACACTGGACATGTGAAAGAATCTGCCTCCTTTGCTTCCGCCATTTTCTAGCTCTCACCAATACCAAGCACAGAAGCCGGAACAGTGTGAGAATTCAGTTTCACTTTCTCAGAATTCTCATGATCACTGATAAGGTGTGTTTGGAGCAGTGGCCAATCACAAACCTGCGTGTCTGGTTTTCAGATTCAGCTTCAGAATGGTAGCATAGTGGTGCTCCATATTTACTGGTGGATGGTGTATGTTTGGATTCATAAAATTGACTTACATTTACATTTATGCATTTTTATTTAGCAGATGCTTTTATCCAAAGAGACTTAGGGATAAAAAGGGATAAAAATCAAGCTGCAACACAATACAAGTAAATGCCTACTGGGAGTGCCATTTGCTATTAGGAGAGCAAGTGTAGTAAGTAAGTAATATTTAGTGTATTCACCTTTTTCACCTACAGTATGTCACTATGAGGCACTAGAGCGAGGCTTGGGTGGTAAAACTTCCCCAGAAGTAGCTTCTGGGGATGGGATGCCCCTCATCTGCCCAACTTTCCACCTGACCAACAGTAAGAGAGGGACCAGCAGTAGATTTTCTGTCCGGCATCTGTGAGAAATTATGAATTATTATTTATAAAGCGAAGGGAGCTTTTCCTTGCCCCTGTTTCTCATGGATGCTACCCGTACTGTCTGTAAAGCGCCGCGAGACAATGCACTGTATTTGAGAGCTCTACAAATAAAATTTAATTGAATTAAATTAACGTTTCGTCGGCACTTCCTCTTACTACCCGAGCCTCATTTTCATTCGGAATATGGCGGCCATGTGAAAAAGGTGAATTACTTGTAATATTACTCAAACATTTCTATCCTGCTGAATGTTGTGAGTCACAATAGCTTCACAGATGATCCAGTGCCCTAAACCCAGGGTAGAGTAGTTGAATGAATGTGGTCTGCACTCTGTACAGAAGGGTCATTTAGTCAGAAATGCTGTAGAAGGCCAGAGTTCCTGCCCTGTGATCAACATACACTCCTATTCTGGAGCTGGCCACTAGAGGGAGTTTAGTTTCTGTCTGATTGTGTCTGTATACTCAGATACAGACTCCAAGACTGATCATTCCACCCACATACACACTCAGCACCTTCTTCTTTCCTGCTGATGCTTTTATATGAGACTGATATGGAAACATCTGACATATCAGACAAACACTCCCCCCCCCCCGCCCCACACACACACACACACACACTCCAACTCCCAGTCAGGGCCGGTTCTAGCCTTTTCACTGCCCTAGGCCAAATTGGAGTTTTGTCCCCTCTTTTTAGAAATATAAGTGAAAAACTGAGGGAAAAAAGAGTAAAAACTAAAGCCAAAGACGATTCCGCTCTGGTTTGAGCAGGGCTGTCGTCATCGTACAAAGCCCGCCTTACGATTTCCTGTACACATACCGCGCTGTGATTGGTTATCCGCCTCCAGAGGAAGGCTAAAACGGGTTTCTATCAGTGACCTCTAGACGTACCTCTGTGCAAATTCAAATTTGCTACCACTAGGGGTACGTCTAGAGTCTAGGCTACCCTCTCTACACAGCACCTGTCATAGTCATCAAATCTCTCTGGATGATCAGGATATGACTGGAGATTAGCTCTCTTCTCCACCCTCCTGTTCCCCTCAGGTGAGTTGTGTTTGAATCCAGCGTGAAGTGACAGGAATCTGATGGAGGGGTTGCCTGATAAACCAGCCTAAATGTGAGATTGGATGTCTAATTTAGTCTGGCCCGATGAATGGATACAACGGGAGATTGTTGATCAGCACAACCCGTTGTCTTTCAAACCATGTCTGTGCCCATAGGCCAATGCTCTGTCGTCGCTCCCTCAAAACCCCGACTGCTTTGATTCAAAACACATCTCTGCGTTATGATTGGTTTTGCCAGATTCCTGGCATTCTGGCAGGATTGGAGAATGATGCAAGGGCTAGACACACTCAAAGACAAAACATTTTGTCGTCCAGCGGGTGGTGCTGGTTTACTAGGCTAATGGAGGGGAAAAGAAGAACATGAAATGTTTTTGTTGTGTGTGTGTGTGTGTGTGTGTGTGTGTGAGAGAGAGAGAGTGTGTGTGGCTGATGTCTTCTGAAGGCTGATATGGTTTGTTTTGCTATGGGAGGATACTTGTGAAAGGGCACATTTTCCAAAGTACCAAAGTATGATTATATCCCTGTGTGTGTGTGTGTGTGTGTGTGTGTGTGTGTGTGTGTGTGTGTGTGTGTGTGTGTGTGTGTGTGTGTGTGTATGTGTTTGAGGAAGAGAGAGACATCAGACACTAAAAGAGAAAGAAAGTAGCTAATTCTTAGTCTTCCTACAAAAGAAATCAGTGACCTTGAGCAACAGGGCTATCA
>JAODXP020000183.1:25000-49588 GCA_027497455.2 Sardinella longiceps
TGCGCTATGCCTGTGGCCTGGACTGGTTCTGGGTCTGTGGAGAGACCGTCTGCTATGATAACTGGGCACCAGGGCGAGAGCAGGAGCCGGACTGCCAGAGTGCAGGGGCAGTGAAGTCTGGAGGAAAGTGGGTCAGTCGGCTAGAGGATGAGAAACTCAACTTCATCTGCACCACTGAGGGTAGGTGGGAGGTTAAAGGAGAATGGTGGTGTGATAAGGACCACAAGTATATTGCAACATCACACCTCCTAAAAAGTTCAAACATTTGCCAGGGAGCAGAATGTTGATATGTTCGTGCAGACCGGGAAAGACCACTTGGTAGTTGTAGCAGAGAGGATTCAAGCGGAGCGAGAGGAGTCAACACTGGTTCAGTTCCTGGTTCTATTTTTGCAAGGGGGGGGGGGGGGGAAATCCCCCTTTATGCAGACTTAAAGAATGTTTTCTTATTGTGATGTAATGATTTATGCAGACTTAAAGAATCTTTCTTATTGTGATGTAATGCATTTATGCAGACAGGAAGTATTCCAGTTTGCTCCCATTGAAATGTATTATGATGCCTTATCTTGCTCAGTATTCCATGATCTTTGGTTGTAGCTTCCAGGGGCATATCCCTAGGTGGTAAGTAGCTAACTGTACAATTGCAAGTTTTCAATGGCTCGATATAAATATTGGAACTGTCATTATACTATATACAAAGTATGGGGCTGCTTTGAGCCTGTTTTACGGTTTGAAACAGCGATTTGGCCACTTGCACCTAGCGATATGCACCCGGAAGCTACAACTAGTAAGCGGTCTTCTCCGGCCTGCACGAAGGTGTCAAAATTATTCTCCCTGGCAAACATTCAAACTTTTTATGATGTTGCAATATACTTGAGGTCCTTATCACACCGGATTTCTCCTTTAAGTGTGAGTATGGATACAGTAGGCTATGTGTGTGTGTGTGTGTGTGTGTGTGTGTGTGTGTGTGTGTGTGTGTGTCAGTATGTATAGTTCCTCAGGCTTACGGCCGATTCACACACAATCCTGTGCGTGAGCGGCGCGTGATCGGTGCGGGCGCGGTTTTGGGGCGATTTCATTTTGAATACATGTTACAGTAACAGGTTAGGTCATTCAGACTGCATGTGTGTTCTGCACGGCTCCTGTCCGGTTTCTGAGCGGTGAACCGCACAGCTCCCGCGCTGCTTTTTTGAAATAGAAATAAGTTCTATTTTTCCAAGCGTTTTCAGCGCGGTAAGCGGGACTTGCGCGGTGTCCATAGATTTTGAATGCAGAGCTCGGGCAGCCGCTTCGCGCAGAACACCGCAGACACAATTTCTTGTGTGAATGCCCAAGTCCACAGGCACCGCTCACGGACCACTTACGGACCGCACCGCGAACACGCAGTTTGTGTGTGATTCGGGCCTTACTGTGTGTGTGTGTGTGTGTGTGTGTGTGTGTTACAGATGAATAGGACTGGATCGTTCCCCGTTGACAACAGAACTGGAGACACTTCTCAGGATTCCTAAAGCTCCCAGTCATGCTCACCACTCAATGATTAATTATTTATTAATTATTATTATTAATTATTAATTAATACTCCACAGTCTTTAACTCTCTACATTTTACTGTCATTTTATTCCTTTGAGAACTTGTGCTAGAAAGACAAGATATACTTTAACTGTTTGTTTTCAGTGTTGTGTTGGTTAGTAATTATCAGGATGTTTTGGCAGTGAGTGTTTAATTTAATGGTTATGGGGTAAAAATATTTCTTGATTGTTTGCTGTATTGCAATTTCAAAGAAAAGCTTGATCAGCCCTTTTTAAGTGGTATGTCAAATTTACAAAATGGGCCATTCCTAATAAAAATGACTTTGATTAGCATTATGGTTGACTATATTCTCCTTTATGCTTCATAACCTGAGCCATACACGTTCATGATGATCAAGATTACATGATGGTCAGGATTAAAGGGACACTTGGCAGGACTGCTGTGTTCTATCTCCGGCATTACTGTAGCATTAGCATATTCTAGCAGTGCCAATTAGGATTTGAACTGTTAGCCAGTCCAATAGGCCTAGTTTTTTTTTTACAATAAAAACTGTAAAATCGAATAGCATCACAGTATCACAATTGAGTCATTACTGGAAAAAAAAATGGAAAATCAACCATCTCCATCAGTAAAGCATTTCCAAAACAGCCTGATCTATTTATCTTACATTATTATCTCAATCGACTGAATTCTCCAAAATCTACAGAGAGATGTTTATTGCAAAAACATTATTGGTTATTGTTTTTTTGTTTGTTTGTTTGTTTGTTTTTTAAAAGGCCTATGACATTTTAATAAATGCAAAGTCCTGTGCAAAGTGGAGGAAGTACTGCTCTAGGTCAACAGCCATCTGTGACTGACAGCACAGTCAGAGAGATCTGCCTCTGGGGAGTTTGGAGTAAACCCCAGGAAACGAGGAAACAAGGAGGGAATTAAAAGAAGGGAGGAAGGGGTGGACATGGGGCAGAAGGGGCAGTTTGGGGTAAACCCTAATAGTTAGTGGGGAGGGCATTACGTAACGTGGGGAAGTTTGACGTAAACCCAGGGAAAAGATCAGGGGATTCAATAAAAGGGAAAGGGGGAACACAAGGTGGAAGAAGTAGTTTGTGACTCCATCAAGGCTTACCTCACTCACGTCAGATCATGCGCTACGTAACTTTCGTAAGGCACTTCCGCGCAACGATCTGATGTTGAAGCCCATCAGAGAGATTTCAATCCATTATTCTCTAACCGGACCAATCAGGGCCGCTGGCTGCTGTAGAGGGTGTGACGTAGCGAAGAAGCAACTGTTTTGAATCCAACCAATCCAACAAACGTAACGAGCGTCTTCGGTTGGTTTCGATGTGGTTGGCTGCAGTGTACGTCAATTAAATTGATGGACAAGCCGTTTGCCCAGTTAAATTCAAGGATTTCTGGCTCCTGAAATAATTCGTCTATCGCTGAATATCAGATGAACGCGCGTAGCGCTACATCTGACGTGAGTGAGGTAACATCAAGACAGCATCTGAAACAATCTCACACCCTGATAGATAGATAGATAGATAGATTCATTCATTCATTTATTCATTCATTCATTCCGATGGGGTAATTCAAAGTAATGAGAATGAGGCACTAGGAGCTGAGATGTAGGATTGGGTATCGAGAACCAATTTCAATTCAGAACCGGTTCAAAATGATCAATTCCATCGATATTGTACGTCTCCATGCGTTATCAAATCTCTTATCAATTCTTTAGTTTCTCTGCCCACACGTCACGGTGCATTACGTGCTAACTGCAATTTTCATAGTAAGCTATCACATTAATTGTGATTCACATAGCCTACCATATTGAGGAGACAGAGACACGTAGCCGTTCTCAAGCCTATAAAGACGGCCTTTTTTGGCATGAACTAGGCTACTCAGGAATTGATAAGAGTATTGATAAGGAATTGGATTGATAGGCAGAATTGATAATGGCATTGATATTGAAAAAAATTATCAATACCCATCCCTACTGAGATGAAATGTGTTTACCTCAGGGAACATTTGTTTACATAAATCAGACATGCAAACTTTGTCGGCTGTCAGTCTGTGATGTTCATGTTCATCACGAACCCACCAACAAACAACAAACAAAGAGGCCCAGTCCAGAGAAGGAACATTCATGCAAATGAGTTTGACAGGAAGAAGATACATTACATTCTCTCTCTCTCTCACACACACACACACACACACACACAAACATGCACACACACACACACACACACACACACACACACAAACACGCACACACACAAACACACACACACAAGGTAGGGTTGGTATGTAAATTTTACAGTCCAGCTAATAAATACTGATATACAAAGCAGTACCAGTCCCAATACAGTCACTCTCTCAGAGACAACCAGCGGTAGGACTACCAGAAGGGTTGATAAGAAAGGAACAACTCCAAAGCTACCCGAGAGGTAAGATATCCCAATCCCATTATCTTATTGCAATAAAATAAAATGTTATCATAATAAACTTTTCTTCACTCATTCTGTGAGCTTGTTGTGTTGGCCGACTATCAATGGCAAACAATTAACCGACCAACGGTATGTTTTTCTGTAAGTTCATTTATTTCCTGGGAATGTGCCCTCTACTAAGTTGCACGTAAGCAATGCGGTTCAATTCTGCACACAAACTTTCACTAAATAATGTCAGAGCACATTTTTTTTATTAAATTTAACTTTGGGTAGCTTTTCCACATTATATTTTCTTCAGGATTTATATGTTCACATTGTGTTGTTTACCATTTCCCTATATGGAAATATAGGAGAGGCCATTATCCTGTTTATCACCCGGTTATATCTCAGGCACGCAGACAATAAACAAGTGTTTAAAAGCTAAATTAAACAGGCCGTTCCATTTACAGTAGAAAAGAAGTTAACCTTAGGGTACTATTTTCATGTGAAAGTAGATCCAAAAGGCTGCTATTGTTATAGTTACCATTCCAAGAGAATTGAGATGGAACAATAACTCTTTTTAATTGTCTTGACAGTAAAATGGAAAAGGGGCCGGTGATGAAACTTTTACCACATAAACATCAGAGGTGTCATGCTATTTGAAAATACCTTTTCAGCCAATCAGAAAACAGTACCCAGTATTCCATTCCACCGGATGATAACAATGATTATCTCCCTTCAGAACGCCATTCTCTTCTCTGATTGGCTGCTAGGTGGCCATTAATTCCAGATAACCGGCTACTTTGGAAGTAGTTCCAAAAAATAACTCATCTAATAACTGATTACCGTTCCATATGAATGCCTTTCAGAATGGTAACTATAACAACAATAAGCAACCTGGTAGATCTACTTTCAACTGAAAGTAGTACCCAAACTGAACAGGTTAGCTTCTTTTAAATTTGAGTTGCATATTTATTTTACGTTTTATACGCTTCTTCAAATATACGAGAGATAGATAGATACGGGAGATAAGCGGGATAACGACCTCCGAGGTGTCCAGTTATTTATTTATAATTGTCTTGGCGGAATAACTCCGTCTTCGCGCTGCGCGCGTCGCCGGAGTTCTAGATTCCGCCTCGACAATTATAAATGAATAACTGGACACCTCGTCGGCCGTTATCCCTTACGTAATGGATGTTGTCTAGGCGTCTTAGCCAGTTGCATAATATTTTGGACTGCTTTGTGAAAATGTTTTAGTTTCAAGTTTATTTGTTTATTTTCCTTACTGTGTTCCAGTAGGTCCCTGAGTGATCTTCTCTCTTCAGGCCATCATGAACCTGCTCTTAATTAACATATTGCTGGTTTCAGGTCAGTCTCTGTGGTTGTGTATGTGTGTGTGTTTGTGTCTGTTTATAATGTATTATTCACCTTATGCAGCCCAGCCCCTTTCTATCTTTTTGCTTCCGCGATTGTCCTCCGATTGTCTTGGAACTTCCATTAGCTGCTGCCTCTCATTCACATCAACGTAATTTTCATGAAATACCACGATCACAAAACTCCTTACGGTCGGTTTCCACAGGGCGAAAATTTCGCCTACCTCCCATTGAAATGAATGGGAGGCGAATTTCGCCAGGCGATAACCAATCAAGTTCATTTGAAACGTTACGTGACAAGACAAGGGCGGGAGTACAAAATTTTGCAAACATCATGGCGGCATCCATGACTTCGTTACATGAAAAATATATTATTTGATTAAAGGGTCCTTGGGCCATAGTTTCTGTCTACATTGTCCCCGATTGTGTTTAATATTGTGTACAAGTACTATTGTGGCTGGTAGAACACTGTAGGTTTACAAATGAGCTTAGTAACTTCAGTTAGCTCAATGCTAACAACTAGCTAACAATTAGCCGTGTTAGCACACTGATATCAGTCAATATTGACTTGTGTGACACAAATTACCGTTGACAATAAAATAATACCAAAACGAACATATTTGCGTTACACGAACATAATAGGGGCAAATAAACCACTGTAAATCCCAAGTCCATCTCTTAGTTAAGTTTAGCTGCTAGGTTAATGTGAGCAACCCGGCGCAAAAGACCCAGACACCCTGCTACGACCAGAGAGTGCTCTGCTTGGTACACGCCCCCCAGCGAAGATTCGCCTGCCGAAATTCGCTGAGCTTTCGCCCTGTGGAAACCAACCGTTATTGTAGCAGTGGAAACACCGTTTTTACTGCTGAAAACAGAATTTTCGAACTGTACTAACTTTATTGATGGATATAGTGAGCACAACTTCATAGTAAGACCATTTATATTAGACTGTTAAAACATCAAATTTTACAACGCTAAGTCAATGCGTTGCTAGACCGGATGTTGAAAGACAATCGTCATGGCAGGCCCCATATTTACCCGCGGAATAAAGGTGAATACAACTGCTTGGTCAAATTTACTATTGTGATGCGCTATTTAGAACGTGCATTATTTTTCAGGTGACAGCACAGCTATGAAGTAGTTCCGCTTTTCCGTCCATATTCAGACTTGCATATCAATTCGCGCAACTCACTCTGTCTGTAAATAAACTGTCACGTTAACACAAGATCACAATTAAGTGACCCGACCAAAGTCACGACACAGCAACATTGTAATTTGTGACCACAATGATTTTTAACTTATTAGTTAGAAGCACCCAAGGAATTGAGCAGTGTTGGGCAGTAGCTAGCTACAATTAGTGAAGCTACTAGTTTAACTACATTTCTGAGTAGCTTGGCTGTAGTGTTGCTATTTTCTGAAATTGATAGCTTTTCAGTAGTGTAGCTACTTTTTTGGCCATGTAGTGTGGTAGCTTTCCCATAAGCTACATTTTCAGGGCATCAGTTCAAAACAGCAAATCATTTATCAAGGCCATTCACAAAGGATCAGTTCTTTACTGTGATGCATTTATTGCCATAATTCAAAAAAGTGCCCATAATGAAAACAAAATCAATTGTGTTTTCTATCATGTGTCAATTTTATGTAATTAATTATTTCCTCTGCCAAGGAGGTTATGTTTTTGCCGGTGTGTGTGTCTGTGTGTCTATCCTAGTACAACATAACTTGAAAGGTGCTGCATGGATTTGGATGAAATGTTCAGACAACGTGTGTATTGGGATGAGACGAGTAAGAACTTTTGGTGACAATCGGTGATCCAGAACACCATTTGTGACCACATTGCCTTGGCAGGGGTCTGCGCTCCCATAGGCTATGTTTTACCCATACAAAGGTTGACTACATTTAGATAGAATTAGTTAGTTACCGTCTGTTTGAGAGACCTGATAGTTTGATCACCAATACTTTGGTTGTATCGCAGGATTTATCTATAGGCCTTTTCGGGTATTAAAAAGTAGCTTCACAATAGTTAAGCTACTTCTGACATTTTTTCATAGCTTAGCTTGCTACATTTTGTCTTCCAGTAGCTTTGGTGTAGTGAAGCTTCATATAATGTGGAGTAACTGGTAGCTAAGCTTGCTACATTTATTGAGTAGCTTGCCCAACACTGGAATTGAGTTATGAGGATTTACACGTGCGGTCATTTAAATAAAGCGCATGCACGCACGCACGCACACACACACACATTCAAGAAACAATGAATGGTTAAAAGAGGAGCACTTCCCAAATATCCCCAAGACCCACGCCTGGGTGTAAGCTACGTCAGGATGAGGCAGGTTACAAAGTCCAAGAGGCAGAGCTCCAGTCAAATGAGTCTCAGACTCAGTTCAGCTTGAGGTTGAGTAAATCCACACAGACACAATATCAGTCCACGGGAAGCCACGACGTGCCAGTCCCAGCGACAGTCCTAACCCAAGTGTATAGGAGTCTAATGCTAAATCCCCCCACTAGACTATCTTCACCGGTGGCGATCCTACTGACCGCAACCGGCACAATTCGACCCCCACTTAGTCCGGCCGCTTCACCTGGCATTAGTCCATTCCCGTCTGGCAACCCATTCCACCTGCGGGCTCCTATATCACGGCTCCCACAGGTGGTCACCATGATTAAATCAGTGCCACCCATTCATTCACGACACTATGTTTATAAAAAAACAGGAAGGGAAGCTGTCACAATGAGGTCAAACAAACCAGAGATCTTAAAAGTTAATAAGGAACCATCAAGATAAGTCTATTTTGTTGCTGGTTGTTTGCAAGATCGCACCTACCCTGTAACTATTCTGTAATCATATGACACCTAAATTACTTTTTTGCCATGTCCTACTCCTTACCCAACTAAGGAACTTTGATCTAAAGCCTTTTTAATTTGTCCATTTTAGGAAGGTGATGTTGGACAGATTCAGCTGATAACTTTTACACAATGTGTGTTATTCCAGCAAATTTACGCTGAAATCAATAATTTATCCCTTAATACTTTTTCTTACACCATTCATTCTTACGTCTTACCCAATACTTCATGGGCTGTAAATAATTTACGTAAAGTGTTACCCAGAAAAAGCAAAAACATTGTGTCATTTATGCTAAGCATACATAAGTTTAATCATCTGTGTGCATATGGACATTAATGTGTGCATGTGGACATTAAGTCAAGTCATTTATCATTTATTTATTTATTTACATTAATCTAAGTTTTCTATAGATTGGATTCAGGAGCCCACATGAACAGGTGTGTGTGTGTGTGTGTGTGTGTGTATCCTCTCTTTTTCCAGGTTTTTTCAGTCTCTCCTCCTCTGTGCCACGTCAATTTCATGTGGTGAAGGAAGAGAAGAGCTGGACAGAAGCTCAGCAGTACTGCAGAGAGACGTTCACTGACCTCGCCACCATAGACAACATGGCAGAGATGGAGAAGGTGAAGAGTCTGATCCAGGAAGCAGGTGCTGGGAATGTTTGGATTGGGCTGCAGGGAAAGTGGCAGTGGTCTCTGGCTGACAGGGATTTCTATAGAGAGAATGAGGCAGAGTTCAGGAACTGGGGTCAAGACCAACCAAATGGAAAGGGTCCTGGTAGTAAATTTAATATCAATTGTGTGAGCCAATTTTGGAAGAACGGACAATGGAATGACCTCAGCTGTAGTAATACTTATCCTTTCATCTGCTATGATGGTGAGAAGATTCACTCTGTATCTATAATACATCATGCATTCATCAATTCTGCAATACTGTGCAGATCTATAAATCAGTTTGTTATGAACTCACACTGATAGTATTACTACTCCAGACTCACTCATTCCTGAATACATCATTGTAATAAAAACATCTAAACTGCAAATCTACAAAATCAGTGTAAAAGCATGTAGTTCAGACACAATCCACCATGACTGCAGGCACTGAAACTCTATTCCTAAACAGTTTGTAAACCTCACCCTAGTTCAGATTGTAAAACTTTGCTGATTCTCAGTTAACCAAGACAACCACAGGGGGAAACTCAACTCATCCCTACTAGTACTATGACTACTGGTGGACTACTAGTACTACTATAGACTCACAGACTCACTGATGCACTATAGGCTACACACTAGGTCAGGCTTTGCTGATTCTCATTTAATCATGACACCTGAATTATACAGGCACGAACTCCACTCATCCCTATGTGCTGGTTAATGAGAAGAAGAACTGGACAGATGCTCAGAGATACTGCAGAGAGAAACACACAGACCTGGCCAGTGTGAGGAATCAGGAGGAGAATAACCAGATTAATGCAGTGAGAGGAAATATTCCTACCTGGATTGGCCTATTCAAAGCCTGGGAGTGGTCAGATGGCAACAACTCCTCATTCCGCCATTGGAAAAATGGAGAACCCAATAATGTACATGCAGCGTGCACTGAAATTAGAGAAGATGGTCTGTGGTATGATATAGGCTGTCAGGGTAAACACAACTTCATCTGCTATAAGGGTGAGTCACTATTCCTTTTACTCTGCTTGATGGGAATCCAGTCCCAAGCAACAGCCTGATCAGGAGCAGATAAACTGCAATTGAGATGATCCAGTCCATCCAACTGTTTTCTGTGTTTGACAGTAGCACTTTTAACTGCAGTTTTTGTATAGATTATTGAAGCAGATCAGATTTAGGTTAGCATCTCTTTTATTAGCATTTTGTGTCACAAAGTGGGTACAAATAGCTATGCTAATCAAAACTTGACTCTTGTGTAAAGTGAAGGGTTAAAAGGGAGGAATTGTATTTTATGAATACAACAAACTTGACAAATCAGACCTATAATCTAATTCTCCATGGCAAAATGAGAAATTATTCTATTTTGGGAAGGCTCCACAGGCTGGATTAAACAGCCACCTCTGCTGTAATAAGTAACAGTTGTGTTGAGGACTCAACTTGGAATTGACTCCGATCAATAGTAGGATTTGACTTGGGCTCAACTAAATGTTTTTTAATGGCTTGTGCATGAGATCCTGGGAACTTGAGACGTAAACTGGAAGTTTAGTGACTTGAACATACTGCTGGCACCAGTACTACAGCCAAAGGGGTCTCTTAAGCGACTGCAATCATAGCTGTAGGACTTCAACACAGGAATCAGTATTCACTGTATGTATTTTGCCTGCAGACAATTTTGTTCTGATGCGTGAGAATAAGACCTGGAATGAGGCGCTGCAGCACTGCCGAGACCTCAATATGGACCTGCTGTCTGTGCGCTCTGAGGAGACCCAGCAGTGGGTAACAGAGCTGGTTAAAACTGCCTCCACTCGCTCACGTGTGGCTGGGCCTGCGCTATGCCTGTGGCCTGGACTGGTTCTGGGTCTGTGGAGAGACCGTCTGCTATGATAACTGGGCCCCAGAGCAAGAGCAGGTGCAGGACTGCCAGAGTGCAGGGGCAGTGAAGACTGGAGGAGATGGGGGAGAGAAAGGGAAGTGGGTCAGTCTGACAGAGACTGAGAAACTCAACTTCATCTGCACCACTGAGGGTGAGTGTGTTTCTAGTCAGTATTGACATTTGATGTGTGTGTGTGTGTGTGTGTGTGTGTGTGTGTGTGTGTGTGTGTGTGTGCGTGCGCGCGCGCGTGCGTGCGTGCGTGTGTGTGTGTGTTGCTTCTGATACAAACTGCAAACTGGCTTCAACAGACAATAGATTTGTTTTGTCCTAGATAGAAAAAAAGAATCTTCAATGGCACGAAAGTTATGTTTAAAGTTCTAACCTCAGTCTTTGTGTGTGTGTGTGTGTGTGTGTGTGTGTGTGTGTGTGTGTGTGTGTGTGTGTGTGTGTTACAGATGAATAGGACTGGATCTTTCCCAGTTGAGATCAGGGCTGGAGAATCTCCTCAGGATTCCTAAATCTCCCAGACATGCTCACCACTCATCTCTTCATACACAACTATGATTACAATTCATTTTCTATCTTACTTAATTTACTACTCAATAATTATTATCTTACAATATTTTACTATTATTATCCTCTGAGGACTTAGTTTAGTGGTTTGTGCCAGTGTGCTGTTGTTATCAATGACCATGATGAAAAAAGTGTAGTTTATTTGTTTTATTTTTACAGGAGTAAAAAGGCTTCCTGATCGTTAGCTGAAAAGTTATGGAAAAATTAGCATTTTTATGTAATCCGGTTAAAGGAATTATCCGGAGTGAATCAACACATAGCTCTGTTGTTTTATAGTGCTAAGCTCTATTGATAGCCTCCACAATGTCAGAATTTCGTGCAGCGCTGGCTGAGATAGCGAAACAACAGCTAATGGAAAGAGACTGAGAATGGGCCATGTCAACACTAAACCAAATCGAGTGCAGTAGGTTTCGTTTTGACATGCCCCATTCTGTTAGTGTTAGCTGCCGTTTTGCCAACTTGGGCCCGGTTCCCCGATAACGCTCACTCTTAGCGCACTAAGAAGACTCGAAAGTTATATCTTACCAAAGTTGTTTACTTTTCTGTGTGTCCCCGAACTATCTCTTAGAGTCTTCTTTACTATGTTGTTCTTAGCCATATGCCAAATCCATGTTTCTGGCATTGATTGTTGCCATTTGCGCTTCTTTAGAGCATGCGTGAAAATGTCTTTTCCGGAATTAAGGTGCTGCAATTAACAATAAATATGCGTAATACAATATAAGTAAGAATATAATGTGTCCCAATATGAGTTGTGTATGTGACATGTTTGCATTTTAGAAGGGTTGAAAAGCAAAGCAACTTAGTGAATTTTTTAATTTATGCGAAATAAAACACAAGATGCAAGGAAACCAATTCAGATGTTCCTTGGCAGTAAGTGCGCAAGTATTGACACTTTTTAAGGCTATAAAGCATATGTTTCAGCCAAAAACTGTGATAAGAGAAAGCTATGAATGGTCCAGACCACCCTTACGAAAGTGTGACTTACAGAAGATACACTTAGTGTGCGAACATTTCGGGGATCACGTCTTAATGTTAAGAGGAAGGTTAAGGAAGAGGTAAAGAACTTCTTAGCGATTAGAATGTTTTGGGGAACTGGGCCTTGGTATGCGTTGCTCGAAACTCGGTCATGTGGTGGCAATCAATAACGCTTAGTACTATAAAACAGCAGTGCTAAGTACAGTGTTGATTCACCCCGGATAATTCCTTTAATTGGTAGCCTTGAATCTAGATGTACCCTAGCAGTAGCAAATTTGTTTGCTCCACAAGTACAGTTTAGCCATCAGTACAGTTTTCAACCCTCGTTGGTGGTAGGTGGTGGTGGGGGTGGGGTTGTGACCAGTCACAACACTCTTAGTTGACAAGGAATCGTTGGGTGGGCATTGTTTGAATCTGTTTGTTCATTGCTCTGATGGGTTGTAGCCAGACTGTCGTAGCTCTATCTTACTATCCTATTGCGTGCAGCGGCAGTTTGAAAGACAACACAGGTTCTTGTGTCAGACTATACACTATATGCTATAATCTGGCTTGTCAGGCTACTTAACTAGTATGTAACTTACTATGTCAAATGTACAAATGGGCTTTTATGTTACTCTTAATAAAAATGACTGATTAGCATTATGGTTGACTGCATTCTCCTTCATGCTTTATAATCAGAGCCATGCAAAATCATGATGGATCAGGATTACATGTTGGTCAGGATTAAAGGTCCACTATAAAGAAATGTAGTTAATTTTCTAAGTAGTCACTCTGATGTTTAATGACTCCTTGTGGGACAAATGAAGGCTTAATTCACCCTGTGCTCCTAGTGAAAGCCATGTTTGCAAGATCAGCCACCAGTGGCAAACAAAACTTTTGATGTTCTGCAAGCACGTCTTCGTTACCACGTGATCTGTAGTCTTGGACGGCAGAAGTACATTTACAACCTGTGCAGCCAAAAGTCAAAAATATTCTCCTATGTCTTTGTTATTTTATCTGTTGCAGCTATTTGAATCTGGTAGTAACAGTATCTGTGATCTCGTCAAAGTGATTTGACCATGGTCAGAAGGCAAGTTATACATAAAAGACGACAAAAACGACTGATTAACACATTTGAGTCTATAACAACGGAGGTTGCTATGGGAAAAAAATGGGTGTATGCATGTCAAAACGATCGCTAAAATATTACTAAACTTTTAGGAAATGAATTGAAGGATATTTATATGAATCTTCAAGAAGTTCATTTATTCAAGAAATGTAAACAACAGACTTAAAAATGCGTATATCCTACTGAAATCAGTGAATTACTGGAAGGGTCTCATTGAAACTCACTCACTCCATAGCCTAATTTGCCGTCCACAGCAGTGGCGGGAACAATTAATATGTCACTTGCAGAACATCAATAAAGAAATTTAAATTAATTTTCTAAGAAGTTACTCTGATGCTTAATGACTCCTTGTGGGACAAATAAAGGCTCAATTCACCCTGTGCTCCTAGTGAAAGCCATGTTTGCAAGATCAGCCACCAGCGGCAAACAAAACTTAGATCAACTCATAACTGAAATTGTGTTTATTATATTGCAGTCAATATCCTTCATGTATCAAATCCACAGGCGTTGGCATGGATTTAAGATGTTTTTTTTTGTTTGTTTTTTTTGGAGGGATTAATAAAAAAAAATGTAACTCCAATTAAAAAAAAATTACTTAATGGTTCCACTTTCATGGCATGTATGATGTTCAATTTCAGATAGAAAATGGCTCGGCTATCAACTCAAACTAGACAAAGATTATAGCCTAGCTCCTGAATGTCCAACAGCATGTTTGGGGAATCCTTTGGGGTAGAAGACAGGTGTGAATTGCCCCATTTAACAAAGCCAGTTATTTAGTATCAGGGCCTTTATGGGGCAAAATAAGGATCCAACATACCCTAGCATCCAAATTCTTACTGGAGGAAATGAGTTGCGATTAAAAGTGTTTAATCGTGATTGATCATTGCAAAATTTTGTGATTAATCAGATTTTCTTTAATCGTTTGAGACCACTAGTTTCATTATTATTTACTTGCTTTAATTTTTCTATTTTTTACACTGTGGGGGATGTTAAGGGGAAATCCTGTCAAATTTCAACAAGAGTTCTATTGCTTAAGCTACTTGAGATTAGTCAATACTGAAGACGCAAGACATTTTGGTCCAACCATATAGGGTTTTCTTGAACAGAGAATAAGCCCTGACAGTTAACCCATTGGAGCAAGTTTTCAAAACTGTGTTTACAGCATTTAAACATGCTCCAAATATCACCCCAAAAGTTATACAACATCATCAGACACATTACACCACATAACCTGTATTGTGTATGGCAACAAATGGCTGGGAAAGTGGTTAAAACTGTGAGCTTATGCAAGCAGCCCAATATTGTTTGTTTACAAAAACGGTTTTGTAAACACTGCATAAAAACACAATTTTAAGCACTTTGTTAGACATTTGTAGTCAAAAACACTACAGAGGTGTGTTGTAATGTGTCTGATGATGTTACAAAGCTTTTGGGGTGACATTTGGTGCATGTTTAGATGCTGAAAACAGTTTTGAAAACTTGCCCCATTGGGTGAACTGTCAGGGCTTACTCTCTGTTCAAGGAAACCTATATGGTTGGACTAAAATGTCTTGCGTCTTCAGTATTTGCTAATCTCAAGTAGCTTGAGCAATAGAGCTCTTGTTGAAATTTGACAGGATTTCCCCTTTAAGTGTAGGTAACCGTGTGCATGCGAGGGAATGTTTGTTTACAAAACTCATATTTGCAAATACTGTCAGTGGAGAAGATTTCCATCAACAAAACACCAGCAAACACAGAGGCTGAGTCCAGCACAGGAATATTCATGCAGATGAGTTTCACTGGACACACACACACACACACACACACACACACACACACTTAAGGTGGGAGGGCTAGCACGCGAACTTTACATACAGCACCAGCTAATTTAAGCCAGCTGTACCTGCCGCAATAGAGTCACACGCTCAGGGACAACCAGCAGTAGGAATACCAGAAGGGTTAATAAAAAAAGAACAACTCCAAAACCACCTAACAGGTAAGATTTCATTATTTTGTCGCAATTAAATATAATATAATCATAATATTCTTCACTCAGCAGAGAGTATGTGTTGTATCTAAATGATGGAATGAATTGGGCATTTGACAAACTGTAATATGTTCTTCTGACAGTTTAGAGATTTTTGGAAGACCTTAGAGTCTGCACAACTACTTAGAATTAAAACAACTACTCTAAAGAGCAAAAATTATCAAGGAATAGATTAAAGAGTAGGCTACTTATTGCGTATCACTGCAATAACACAAACTACGTTAAAGTTATTGTAGTGCTGTCAAACGATAAAAAAATTGATCTGGTTAATCATAAAGTTTTGCAATGATTAATCGTGATTAATCACTTTCAATCGCAACTCATTTCTTCCAGTAAGAATTTGGATGCTAGGGTATGTTGTATCCTTATTATGCCCTGTAAAGCCCCTGATGCTAAATAGTTGCCTTTGTCTCGTCTCAAATGGGGCAGTTCATACCCGTCCCCTACCCCCAAGGATTCCCCAAACATTTTAATGGACATTCTGGAGCTAGGCCATAATCTTTGTATAGTTTGACTTGATAGCCAAGCCATTTTCTATTGAACATGAACATAATACATGCCATGAAAGTGGAACCATATCCATCAAGATTAATCTGAGTTAATTTTTTTAATCTGAGTTAAATTTTTGGATTAATCACATGATTAATCAGTTAATTTTGCCAGCACTAGTTATTTGCTTATTCTTTCTGTCTAACATCCCCTTCCTACAATGCAGATGTTAATTTGGCCACTTGACTAATTAAAATAGCCCATAGTGCTTCTTACACCCCAGCTTTAGGTCATGCATTTTTGATACATCAATCAACAGCCCCACCATTATCTTATAATTAGTGCTGGCAAAATTAACTGATTAATCGAAAAAATTTAAGTCAGATAAAAAAAAAAACGACTCTGATTAATCCTGATGGATATGGTTCCACTTTCATGGCATGTATTATGTTCAATTTCAGATAGAAAATGGCTTGGCTATCAAGTCAAACTATACAAAGATTATGGCCTAGCTCCTGAATGTCCAACAACATGTTTGGGGAATCCTTGGGGGTAGGGGACAGGTGTGACTTGCCCCATTTGAGAAGAACAAAGTCAACTATTTAGTATTAGGGCCTTTACAGGGCAAAATAAGGATAGCATCCAAATTCTTACTGAAGGAAATGAGTTGTGATTAAAAGTGATTAATCACAATTAATCATTGCAAAATTTGGTGATTAATCTGATTAATTTTCTTTAATTGTTTGACAGCACTACTTATAGGAAACTTTAATCTAATCTAATTTCAGCTGTGATATTCCCATGATCTCTGATGCGCCCAGTCTCATCAGCAGTAGCCTACAACTCAATTACTTCCATGTTTTTGTTATTCCAGCATACTAATTCATTTGTGTTACGTAGTTCTTACCTACTCCTTCATGGGCTGTGTTTTGGAACCCAGAAGTGGTAGAAGGGAAACAGCGGCAGTACCAGACACTCTCCACTTGTCAAAGACAGCTACAGCTAGGTGCAGGTGCAGGCAGAGGCGTAGTGCACCCATTGACCCTAGTTCTCCCTCTGACCCCTCTGTTGCCTTTGACCCTTTTGACCCTAATGCTGGCAAGAATGCGACCACTGTTAGAGTTGCAACATGCATGCGGAAATTAACTGACATGTGCTTGGATGGCTTAGATGAGGTTTAATTACTTTATATTAAACTGCTTTCTTTATATCTATGTTGAAATGGGCATAGTGGGGGCTAGGGCTTAGAAGTTTATTGATCTTACCTAAGTGTTCAATTTTGTTATTTGATCTTGTATTCCCTTTTTCTTTTTTGTTTGAATCAGTACTTAATCTAATCTTTAACTTATTACTTTATTCAAACATGGATGTACTTGGAATGTTTAATTTTAAATGTATTGATTTTATATTAACTATAAATGTATCTGAAATATACTATACGTAAGTCAAATACCTCAGCTCAAAACCTGTATAGGATAAAGTCTAACAAGGACACTGAAGACTGATCACCTTCAGATGTTCTTTCAGCATTTAGACAATTAGGTACAACAGGTAGAGTAAGACGTATAGCTGTATGAGGTATTAGGTCTCTCAGCCCCTAATGGTAGGTTAGGGGTATTGTAGTTGCAATTGGAGTGAAGCAAAGAGCTTGAGACTCATAATTAATAAAATAAAGCCGGGATATTGCAGCTACCACTTGGGAGGACGAATTCAGTTGTAATCTAAAGCATTACTTTTTGATGATGTACAGGGTTATATACTCAAAATAAATGTCTGAAATTGGCACATTTTATGCAAATATGCCCTCTACTGAGTTGTACATAAGAGATACAGCTTGCAACCAATAGAAAAGTGTATCATCTCTGTTTAAGCACAATTTTGTGATTTTGACCTTGTCAAATAGCCTTGACCTTGATCGACCTTATCCCTGCTAGTGTAACCAGCATCTACATTGTAGTTTACTAATGAATGGTGGACATTGTCAGTCCTATAATGATGTATGTAATATGTTGTTTATTGTTAGCCTGTTGCATAATATTTTTCTATAGTGCATATGGCTGTTTGCATGAGTAATATTTGTGAGAAACTACATGTCTGTGTTTATTTTCCTCATTGTGTCTGTGTTCCAGTATCTCCTGCATCTCTGAATGATCTTCACTCTTCAGCCATGAACCTGCTTCTCATTGCCACACTCCTGGTCTCAGGTCAGAGTCTCTCTCTCTCTCTCTCTCTCTCTCTCTCTCTCTCTCTCTGTGTGTGTGTGTGTGTGTGTGTGTGTGTGTGTTTATATGAGCAGGGGCGGTCCTACCCCTCTTTGGTGCCCTGGGCGAACACCTTATCTGACGGGGGAACCCCCCCCCCCCCAAAAAAAAAAACATAATGATAATAATAATAATAATAATAATAATAATAATAATAATAATAATAATAATAATAAAGCCATTGCTGCTCATTTCCATTTTTTTTTATTATTATTATTTATTTATTTTTTTGCAAAACTTTTATGGTACTTTTGGTAGCTATTAGTTACTCTACTATATGCATGTCTTCTACAGCAAAGGAGAAGATCTGAACCCCAAACCCCTCCCCTTTCTTGTGTGTGAGACTTCAGCACTGAAGTCTGAAAGCAGGCAAACCTTAAGGGATTTGGGGTGTTCATTTACTGCAAATGAGTGATAAAAAACTCTTCTGTTCAAATTATAGGTCTATATCATAATGTGGAGTGATTGTTTTGGTTTAATTTTATTTTTTGAGCTCTTGGTTATTAGATGGAACTCCAGCAGCCAAGTTTATAACACCAGATAAAGATGTTTCAAAATGGGGGGCGATCTTTACACTGAAATTGAATGCCCTCATTCTCAAGCAAGTCCATTAAAAGTGGCACCAATGCATGTGTCTGGTTGTCTACTTTAATTTGATACCAAATACTTCTATTATAGGCGCAGATATACCTGTACCAAAGCTTCCAAAAGACAATGAAGCAAAACCGGATCACCCGCGATTGTAATTTTCGGCGCTCGCGTGCGCAATAATAATAATAAAAAAAAAACTTCGGAGAGCCCGTGATGCCGTGACCGCCCATGTCGCCTATGCCAGAAACCGCTCCTGCATATGAGCTCATATTTGCAAAACAAGCAAAAACATGTGTGTATGCTTGGTTATGTGTATGCGGGCATGGCAATGTGTGTGTGTGTGTCTGTGTGTGTGTGTGTGTGTGTGTGTGTGTGTGTGTGTGTGTGTGTGTGTGTGTGTGTGTGTCATTATCTGAAGTTTCTGTATGAATGCTGCAAACATACATACATACTGTATGTCTGTCTGTGCTTGTCGACATTATTAATTGATGGATCTGTGTGTGTGTGTGTGTGTGTGTGTGTGTGTGTGTGTGTGTGTGTGTGTGTGTGCGTGCGTGTGTAAGATCACATTTAAAGAGGGATTATGCAACTATTTTAGCTTAATTTACATTAATGTATCAAATAAAGAGTCATTGCAAAGGTCCTACAACACGTTTTGGCTCTCTCACATCGCTCATTGTCTGTGGTGGCAGTACCCTATATGATATGTTGACTCAAAAGTCAGTTGGAATGCTTTGCAAACATATGTTTTTTTGTCTGTCTGTGTATGTGGACATTATTAATTGATAATTGATTGTGCGTGTGTCTCTCAGATGTGTGCAGTCTCTCCTCCTCTGTGCCACGTCAGTTCCATGTGGTGAAGTCACAGAAAAACTGGAGAGAAGCTCAGCAGTACTGCAGAGAGGAGTTCACTGACCTCGCCACCATAGACAACATGGCAGAGATGAAGAAGGTGAAGAGTCTGATCCAGAAAGCAGGTGCTGGACATGTTTGGATTGGGCTGCGGGGAAAGTGGCAGTGGTCTCTGGCTGACAGGGAGTTCTATGGAGAGAATGAAGCAGAGTTCCGGAACTGGAAATCAGACCAACCAAATGGAGAAGGTCCACCTGGTCACTTTAAAGATGTCAATTGTGTGATCCAAATGGGGAGACCTTGGAATGGACAATGGAATGACTACAGCTGCAGTGTGACCTTTCCCTTCATCTGCTATGATGGTGAGATTTACTCAACATTACAATACATGCACTACTACATTACAAAACATGCAATAAAACTGTGCAGATCAAGATCTACAAGTAGAGATCCACATACATGTACAGACACACTCAATCATGAATGCAGGCTCCCGAACTCCAGGGTGCGATTTGTTGGGGGGGATGGCTCAGATTTCCCCACTTCTGGTTTTGGTATCCCTCAAGAGTTAAAAAATCCCGCACACTGTCCATTCCACCAAACAAACTTTAATACAATGAATGATATGATATGAATGAATTGAATGATAACCCCACTGGGATAATATCCTACGCACCTGCCAAACTACTGAGGTGTGCAAAAGCGTCATTTGGAACGGTTTTGGTATCCCTGCCTCTGCTTGAATAATTTTATCTGCGGTGGGGATAACATTTATCCCCCCTTGTTATCTCATGACAGTATGCAAGCCATGTGACTAATGAGCATCTAGCGCGCATAAACATGCGAATTATAAAATTTAAAAAATGCGTCCTGTGTCCTGAATTGCGTGCGTGACAACTGCCAAACTTTGCCGCGAACTTCAGCCTATGCGCAGGTGTTTTTTCTCACTGGAAAGACTAAAGCTTGGAAAACGAAAGGAAACTTCATAATGTTATCACATTGCTTGAACAACTTTGTGCAAAGGAAAACGAACTGTTTGTCATAAGCATAATTTAAGTTTGATATGAAATGCGTGTACTGTCAACGTATCAGGCAAAATATCCTTCTTAATCGCGGCGGATGACAATTTTTTTTAGGTCATTCAGCCAGTAGTGGAAAATGACCAAGAAATGGCATAATCTAGGCAAAGTGCTTCAACAATACCCAAGGAAGGCCTAGCTGGTCCTTTTTGCATTGGCTATTTTTTATGCTCAATGCCCTGGCTTTCCTCACATTTGCAAAAACCAAATTAGGTTACCTTCTCCTCTTCGGTCAACACATCTCTGAGATATGAAAGTAATTTGGCTATTGTCGGCAACATTAAACTTTATTATTTATTATTAATTTATTATTTATTTGACTATTTAACACACTAAGCAGCAGGAAAGTTAAGTCTGAACGAGAGAGTTTCTAAGTTTTATGAAAAATGCAGCAGTCACAGGAACTGCAGTAGGGCCTACCCAACTTCAGCAGGCATCAGACACTGCGCTTTAACCCAGATACTTATAGCAGAATTTTTCCTTTTTTTTGGGGGGGGGGGGGGGGGTCATTTCAGTGTCTTGTAATGACGTCACCAATGCCATTTCAGAATCACCCCCCCCCCCCCCCCTCTGATTTTTTCATAAATCGCACCCTGCCGAACTCTATTACGAAACTGTTTGTTACCCTCACACTACTCAGACTGTGAAGCTTTGCTGATTCTCAGTTAACCATGACACCTGCATTACCAAAGGGGGAGATGCTCCAGAGCCCTATGTGCTGGTTAATGAGGGGAAGAACTGGACAGATGCTCAGAGATACTGCAGAGAGAAACACACAGACCTGGCCAGTGTGAGGAATCAGACAGAGAACGAGCAGATAAAAGAAGTTAGTAGACAAAATGATGTTTGGATTGGCCTGTTCAAAGACTGGGAGTGGTCAGATGGCAGCAACTCCTCAATCCGCCAGTGGGGGCATAGAGAACCCAATGACAAGGATGAAGCCTGCACTGCAATGACAACAGATGGTTGGTGGTATGATGTAGGCTGTCAGGATAAACACAACTTCATCTGCTATGAGGGTGAGTCACTATTCCTTTACTCAGCTTGATGGGGATCCAGTCCCAAGCAACAGCCTGATCATGAGCAGAGATAATTATGCTGATGACCTGCTGTAAAGTCAGTAAAATTGTCTGTGGATGTGCTTTATCTATGTCACTTGAAACGTGTATAGTGTCTATTTTTCTGACCTGATGCCATAATATGCTATAGGTTACAATAACATGCAAGTCAATGGAAGAGTACAGACATGGTTATGGTTTTTATTGTTTCCAAAAACCACAATTAAAATATGACTTTTGGCAATTACAGTATGTGATGAACTCCAATTGCAGAAAACCAACATGAAACACTGGAATCTGTATTCATTGTCTTGTTTTGCCTTCAGACAAGCTGGTTCTGATCCGTGAGAGTAAGACCTGGAATGACGCGCTGGAGTACTGCCAAAACCTCAATATGGACCTGGTGTCTGTGCGCTCTGAGGAGACCCAGCAGTGGGTGATGGACCTGGTTAAAACTGCCTCCACTGATCATGTTTGGCTGGGCCTGCGTCACGCCTGTGGTGTGGGCTGGTTCTGGGTCTGGGGAGAGACCGTCTGCTATGATAACTGGGCTGAAGGGGAAGATCAGGTGCAGGGCTGCCAGGGAGTTGGGGCAGTGAAGTCTGGAGGAGACGGAGGGCAGTGGGTCAGCGATGTAAAAGAAACTGAGGAGCTCAACTTTATCTGCACCATTGAGGGTGAGTGTTTCTAGTCATTATCTGACGTGTGTGTGTGTGTGTGTGTGTGTGTGTGTGTGTGTGTGTGTGTGTGTGTGTGTTTGTCACTTCTGATACAAACAGCAAACTGGCTCTATTAGACAACTGATTTGCCTAGTCCTAGATGGAAAAAAAGAATCCACAGTGACAGGAAAGCTATGTTTAAGGTTCTAACCTGTGTGTGTGTGTGTGTGTGTGTGTGTGTGTGTGTGTGTGTGTGTGTGTGTGTTGCAGATGAATAGGACTGGATCTTTCCCAGTTGACATCAGGGCTGGAGAATCTCCTCAGGATTCCTAAATCTCCCAGACATGCTCACCTCTCATCTCTTCATAAGCAACTATAATTACAATTAACTATAAACTATAATAATCTATAATTAACTATATATTACAAAGTAATTATAAAGATCTGTAGACTAATTAACTATTCTTTGTTGTCCTACTTTGAGAACCTGCTCTAGATACACAAGATATAGCTCAGTTGTCTCCATGTGTTTTGTGTGTGATGTTGATGTTTTTGTGGTCATCATGTGAATTTGTATTGTCCAGGGGATGAATGAAATGCTATCTTGTCTATTTTACATCATGTCATGTTTAGGCATCACAAAAGTACAGTTTAATTGCATTTGTTTTTTTAGATTTGCATGATCAACCTTCTGGTATATCAAATGTACAAAGAGGCTACTATGCTACTCCTAATAAAAATGATTGTCATTATGGTTGACTGTATTCTCCTTTATGTTTTATAATCTTAGCCATACAAGCTCATGATGATTAGGATTATATGACTGTTAAGATGAAAGACTATAAAGAATTGAAGTTGGTTCTCATTGATTCTTATTACTCCCTGCAAGTTAAATTAAGGCTCTAGAAACTTGACAGGCTCAAGTCAAAGCAGAAATGTATTAAAGTAGGCCCACTGCTCCAAAAAGTGGTTCAAAATACCCTTGTCATGTTATCTTGGTCAGGAGGCATCTGTCAGGTTCCAATTTCGATTCCATACTGTAGGTGGCCTAATATGTCAAAATATGCTGTTAACAGAACTGGCCACTAGGTGTCAGCATTGGTTTTAGATTGTGTCAAATTCTCAATAAAACAAAAACAGAATTCAGAATACGGTTCCAGAAAAGACTGAACGGTAGGCCAAACTGAGAGTGAGCTTATGGTGTTATTTAGGAAACTGCCCATTCACCAATTGATCTCATGTTGTAGGCCGACAAATTTTTCTTGATTTAAGATTGTGGTAAAAACATTCTCAGATTCATGTGTGATCATTCTGATCCAATATTATCAAGAGACTCTCAACCCTGGTTCACTAGTCACCTTTTAAAAGGATCCCCGGCTACTTTGGCATGTTAACGTTATAAGATTAGTAACGACGTCAATTTTAATTTACGTTACCCCAAAACATTAAAAATACGACTGTTTTAAAGAAAATGTTTATTAGAACCTGGAAATCATTTCTTTGGTAAAGTTCTATTACGGTTACGCCCACTGACCTCAAAAAAAGAACTCTTTTTTTGAGGTCAGTGGTTACGCCTCAATGACTAAGGTAAATCGTGACATCAAATGGTTGTCCAGCAAAATTCTATGGCTTTACAGGACCAGTTTAGGACGTTATTGCAAAGTAAAATACCTCTTCTGTTAAGTTTGCCGTTTAAACCAACGCCACCATGATTTAAGGGAACAACGCGGAAGACAGTACACGGTGTTGGAAGATGATCGGAGAGGTGAGGATACGATAGAGGATCAATATTTACGTTGTCCATGTGTAGCCCCAGCTTGACCGAAAGCAGTGCAACCATCTTTGGTGCAACCATTTGTCGTCACGTTTTACCCATAAGTCATTGAGGCGTAACAACAATGGAACTTTACTAGAGAAATGAATTTCAGCTTCTAATAAACATTTTCTTTAAAACCGTCGTATTTTTAATGTTTTTGAATAACGTCAATTAAAGTTGACGCCAATGCTAGTCTTATAACGCTAACATGCCCAACTAGCCGGGGATCCTTTTAAAATATTACATATTCTTTGAATTCTTTGAATTTTATGACTAGGCCTGTAATAATAATCAATCAATTAATTAATTAATTAATCACACAATAACTTTTAATGAGCTCAATACGTTTTCTGGCCGCAATACATTTTATTTGCATGCTTGTTTGTTTTCCTCCTCTCTCTCTC
>JAODXP020000183.1:49688-59688 GCA_027497455.2 Sardinella longiceps
GGTTGTGCACTAGCCTAGAACTCTAGACGTACGCCTAGCGGTAGCAAATTTTAATTTGCACAGCAGGTACGTCTAGAGGCCACTGATAGAAACCCGTTGTATCCTTCCTCTGGCGGCGGATAACCAATCACAGCGCAGTATGTGTACAGGAAATCGTAAGGCGGGCTTTGTACGATGACGACAACCCTGCTCAAATCAGAGCAGAATCGTCTTTGGCTTTAGTTTTGGACGAATTGCACTTGTCGTTTTCTTTGAAAGTTAAACAAGAAAGTGCACTGAAGTTTTTCGTTTTGGAAAAAGATGTCTTTGCCGTGTTACCGTCGGGCTACGGGAAAAAGTTTGATATACCAGCTGGTACCAGTGGCCGGAACGCTAGCCTATTACGTGGAGAGGCAGTTTGAAAGACAACGCAATCACCCGCCCCTCCATTGCAGTACAGTCTATCAGTGGTCTTCAGACTATACATTCTTATGATATAGTCTGGCGTGTCAGGCTAGTCGTGCACAGGTTGTTAGTGTTGTCTAGTGTTATAGAAAACTAGATCCTTGTATGTCCTTGCATGACCTGTTTTGTGACCAGTACTTAAAATTATGTTTCACAACCAAAAGCCCTACAATGCAATCCCACCTTCCCGCACACCCTTTTACAAACCCTGAATATCAGGTACATCAGGGACACATGTACAACACATGTGCATATACAATAGCAAACTATAGTCTAAATATGGTCTACAAATCATCTAATTGACTCAAAATTAGTCTTAATGGTTTTATATTAACTTCTTTACATATTTGGTACATATTTACATATTTGGTTTATCTATAACACTTAAATGAAAAACTTTCTCTGTTATTAGCAGGAGGAAACTAGAAAAAAAAAATAACACACATGCTCCTTTGGCTTCAATTTGGCCTCAAGCCAACAATGACAATAAACAAAGACAAACTTAAAATGCTAATTTAACGTCTTGAACATAGCTGACAACATATCTGGTGGGGTGTGGGACGAACATTGATATTGTCAACTAAGTTAGCTGCGGCAGCTAAATCGACCTGGGGTCAAATGGACCCCAAAGGATCATGTCATTGTGCAGATGCTTAATGAGGAAAAATCATGAAATATAAAGGAACATTATTTCAGCTTAATGATGTTTCACAAGTCCACGAAAACGCAAGTACCTTACAGTATGGATATTGAGAATGGGTGAAATCAGATTCAATCGTTTTAAAATTCTACAGTTCTCGCCTCCAACTTGCAACAAAGTCCTTCTAAGGCAAGACACGTCACTCGGCCGCCATATTGGATACGCCTTCGGGCAGCTATTTGGGCTTAACAAGACCAGACCCTCCAAAATGAATGGGGAAATATCCATAAGCACAGATTGGCTGGTCGTATGGACTAAAAAAAGTATATGGTGTGAATCCTCATTTAAATCCGAGTTGAACAGTGCCTAAATCTACCAGACAGACCCAAAAACAAAGCTAAAAAGACGTTATTTAAAACGGCAATTTGCTTACTGCGCCTGCGCTGACAATCGTGGCATGGCTATCACCATAGTGACGGAGGTAGTAAACAAAAAAACTAACCGTCAGTCATACAGCGTTCAGCAACGCGATTGGCTATTTCCACCATAAGGCAGGACTTCCAGTTTCTCTACTCCGCCATCTTTGTGTTACGAACGGCCGTAGTGCATTTCAATGGGAGGACTTCTGAAGTGATTTGTCTCTTCCTATATAAGTGTCTGTAACACCCACAAACGTAATAACTTCCCACAAACGTAATAAACCACAAACGTAATAAAAATATGCACTTTTAAAATGTAATAATCCTGCAAACGTAATAATTTCCCATAAACGTAATAACAGTCGCCTACTGTTAACGTAATAAAAAATTTCCCACAAACGTAATAGTTATTACGTTTGCAGGAAGTTATTACATTGGTGGGAACATGAAAAAACTTATTACATTACCCTCCCATAAACGTAACAAAACACAGATTTGGTGAAATTAGTACCGTTTTATCAGATGTAGGACTTATATTTGTCAGTGAACTTATATCTCTAACCATGTAGCCAGCTGTCAGAGCTTAAAACCTGATACAGTGGCATGCTGCATATGTTTATTCCCTCAATTGTTTTTTATATGAGGTTTTTCCTAAAGAACTACCTGACCTGTGCCATTGAGGATGATGACATGTTTATGAACTCTGAGCCTAAATCAAAACTTAAAAAAGCTTAACTTAAAAAAACAATCTTCACTATTTTTTATTTTTATTTTTTATTTTTTCTAAATTTACTAAAGATGTGGACCCTGGACCACACAAAGGCTTCGGCTTGGTACATGTAAACTGTACGAATCTCTGACTTCATAAATTCCACACAACTCAAATGAAAACTAGATGTACCGCATGGCGGTACAAAATATGACCGCCGCTCAGTTCTGCACATTCTCTGCCCTGTGTGTGTGTGTGTGTGTGTGTGTGAGACAGTAGGCCTATCATCCCAAACCAGTAACCCTTCACTTAATAGCACCAACTACAGGTCAATGGTTGTACACTGTACAGTCATTAAATGTACATACAAATTCATTTATTTTATAGCCCCCCATGGATGAAATTCCACAAAACGTGACATATTCCCACAAAATAACTGAAAGGAAAATAAAGGTTAGCAACACTGTTTGATGCTCCCAAGAATTCAATAGCACTACGTGCTAGTCTAGTTGTTGTGCTATTAAATTCTTGGGGGCATCAAACAGTGTTACGGACCTTTATTATGACCGCCGCTGCGTAGCAAGCGCAGCGGTCATATAGGTAATGATTGTCAAAGTTTTTTTTTTTTCTCCCGTCATCTACTACCTGAATTTTTGGTCAACGATTCCCGGGACACCGTAACACCGGGGCACATGAAACTTGGTGGGCATGTAGCCCCAGTAGACTTTTACGGAAAAATTTAGTTTGGTCCCTGGGGGCCACTCCATCTTTGCGTGGCCCCCCTGTGAAACCCAAAAAATGCAGTTTTTCCTAAAAAACTACCTGACCCGTGACATTGAGGATGCTGAAATTTTTATGGAATGTTGGTCTCAAGAGCCCACATCAACTTAGCTTATAACAAGTCATTTGTGATTTGCACCCCCATGGTAAAAAATTAAAATGCAATATTATTCTACTTTAATTGCCCCTATCTTTAGATCAGATGTTATAAACTGCACCAAATTTAATGTGTATGATGAACCTGACATCTTGTGGGAATATGTCAAGTTTTGTGGAATTTCATCCATGGGGGGCTATAAAATAAATGAATTTATATGTACATTTAATGACTGTACAACCATTGACCTGTAGATGGTGCTATTAAGTGAATGGTTACTGGGTTACAAAATGATCATTTACATCATATGTGCTCATATATAACTACATATACACAAGCATACATGCGCACGGGTACACACACACACACACACACACACACACACGTACATACTGTACACACAAGCACACATGCGCACGGGTACACACACACACACACACACACATCACACACACACACACACTCTTATACTTGTACACAAAAGCAAACTCACTCATGCAGACACACATTTATAACATGAGAGAGATACAAACAAGTTGACAGGCATCATATATGCAGAGAATGTGCAGAACTGAGCGGCGGTCATATTTTGTACCGCCATGCAGTACATCTAGTTTTCCTTTCAGTTATCATATGTTTGGTCCAGCACCTGTGCCACCGATGTGTGTGCATTCTCTGACTTTTTTATATTCCCACAAGATGTCAGGTTCATCATACACATTAAATTTGGTGCAGTTCATAACATCTGATCTAAAGATAGGGGCAATTAAAGCAGTATAATATTGCATTTTCATTTTTTACCATGGGGATGGCAAATCACAAATCACTGGTTATAAGCTAAGTTGATGTGGGCTCTTGAGACCAACATTCCATAAACATTTCATCATCCTCAATGCCACGGGTCAGGTAGTTCTTTAGGAAAAGCTGCATATAAAAACAATTGAGGGAATAAACATATGCAGCATGCCACTGTATCAGGTTTTAAGCTCTGACAGTTGGCTACATGGTTAGAGATATAAGTTCACTGACATATATAAGTCCTACATCTGATAAAACTGTAATAATTTCACCAAATCTGTGTTTTATTACGTTTATGGGAGGGTAATGTAATAAGTTTTTTCATGTTCCCACCAATGTAATAATTTCCTGCAAACGTAATAAGTATTACGTTTGTGGGAAATTTTTTATTACGTTAACAGTAGGCGACTGTTATTACGTTTATGGGAAATTATTACGTTTGCAGGATTATTACATTTTAAAAGTGCATATTTTTATTACGTTTGTGGTTTATTACGTTTGTGGGAAGTTATTACGTTTGTGGGTGTTACAAGTGTCTCTGCTTGCAATCGTTTGTTAATAGCTGAGATCCCAGACCCTTGTATGAAGCAGAGTATAGATCAAGGGGATGGTCATGGCCAGGCTAGTGAGCACCATGCTTCAGTGCTATTTATCATCTTTACCCTTAGATTTTTAACATTCATGATTATTTATCGAAATGACTGTAACACTCATCTAAATCAAATTCACATAAATAATGAACACTCATTACCTTGTGTTCTCCTTGTGTGTGGTGTGTGTTCAGTGTTCAGGTCTGCACAACTCTCTGCCATGTCTGAGTGATTATCATCATCCAGAGGAGGCTGAGGGTCTGAAGATCTCAACACACTACACAGACTGAAAAACAGACGAGTATTAATATACTGTACATTCTCTGGGTGTGCTTGCATTTGTGTGTATCATCACCACAGATGCTGTGCATCACCACTGATGTATCTAAACCTACTCAAGTCCTGATGGGTCTGGTTTACTGGTGAAGTTGATAGGATGAGGTATTGAACGATCACTCCTCATGGACACACCGCTGGGCAGTGGGGATGGAGGCCTGTTTTTGTGTGAACTGCAAAAACACAGAGACAAAACACTCACAAATACAGGAAATGGCAAATGAGTATGAGTGTGTGTGTGTGTGTGTGTGTGTGTGTGTGTGTGTGTTTTCAAATGTTTTGCAGATGTGTAAACCTACTCTAGTCCTAAATGGTCTGGTTCACTGGTGAAGTTGATAGGATGAGGTATTGAACGATCACTCCTCATGGACACACCACTGGACAGGGGGGATGGAGGTCTGTGTTTGTGTGGTCTGCAAACACACAGAGACAAAACACTCACAAATACTAGCAATGGCTGAACTGTGTGAGTGTGTGTGTGTACTTTCACATGTTTTGCAGGTGTCTAAACCTACTCTAGTTCAGATGTGTCTGGTTCACTGCTGAAGTTGATAGGATGAGGTAGTGAACGATCACTCCTCATAGACACACCGCTGGACACTGGGGATGGAGGTCTGTGTTTGTGTGGTCTGCAAACACACAGAGACAAAACACTCACAAATACTTGCAAAGGCTGAATGTTTTCTCAGCTAGCATCAATTTAAACAAGACATAATGAGGCCCACATGCTATATTAGTTAGGTGTGTGTGTGTGTGTGTGTGTGTGTGTGTGTGTGTGTGTGTGTGTGTGTGTGTGTATGTGTGTACACTTTCAAATGTTTTGCAGATGTCTAAACCTACTCTAGTCCTGATGGGTCTGGTTCACTGGTGAAGTTGATAGGATGAGGTATTGAACGATCACTCCTCATGGACACACCACTGGGCACTGGGGATGGAGGTCTGTGTTTGTGTGGCCTGCAAAAACACACGCAAAACAATCTGCTGCAATATACTTAAAGAAATAATAACCTACAGCATATTTCATATAAAAAGTTTCTTTAAATGAGAAAAACACAGAGGCACATGCACATTTTCATTTCTTTCCATTATGAAAACCAAACAATATTATATTGTACATGTAAGTGTCATGTGAGCTATTTTATGTCAGCCTAGATTTGTTTACACCCTTTTTGTGCCAGTTGGTTCAGTGCACTACAGTATTAAACTTTATTAAATTAATTTAAAAATCAGTAACGATGGCTGATCAAGAGCTTATCTGATATATAAGTCATTGTCATAAGTCATAAGTCAGTTTATTTATATAGCACATTTAAAAACAACAGAAGTTGAAACCAAAGTGCTTCACAAGGTTAAAAAAAACCCCACAAAAAACAGGCACATAAGTGCTTCCAATACATAAATAGTTCAAAACACAGAAATGTATAAAAGTTCAAAAACAGCTGTGACATTCACTCCTGCGCCACACATGAACACCACCCCCTTCCAACAATAAAGAAAAATAAGTAAAAGAAAAGAAAAATAATTAACAACAGAGAGATGAGACATCAGGCGGTACCAAAAGCAAGTGTAAACAGATGGGTTTTTAACAAGGATTTAAAACTGCCAATATTTGGGGCTGATTTGATGAGAGGTGGGAGGCTGTTCCAAAGTTTAGGGGCAACAACTGAAAAGGAACGGTCACCTTTGGTTTTGAGGCGAGTAGGGGGGACTGACAGAAGCCTTTGAGAGGAGGACCTGAGTGACCTTGGGGCAGAGCATGGGGTTAAAAGTTCAGCAATGTAGGGTGGAGCAAGGCCATTTAGAGCTTTAAAAACAAAAAGTAAAATTTTGAAATCAACTCTGAATTTGACAGGTAACCAGTGCAGACGGGCTAGGATTGGGGATATGTGTTCCGATTTCTTGGTACCTGTTAAAAGCCTGGCGGCAGCATTCTGTACTAACTGTAGTCTGTTTAGGTTGGCCTGAGTTAAAACTGAATATAAGGAGTTGCAGTAGTCTAGGCGGGATGTAATAAAAGCGTGAATGATTGTTTCAAGGTCCTGTGTGGAAATGAATGATTTGAGTTTGGCTATGTTCTTTAACTGATAAAAACCACCCTTAACCACACTGCTAACCTGCTTGCCAAGGTTCAGGGAGCTGTCCAGGAGAACACCAAGATTCCTAACCACGCTATGGACATTACTAGAGAGGGGACCAAGAGAATTTGAGAGTTTGGTGATGGAAGTGGGGGAACCAAGTAGTAAGACCTCCAGGTTTTATTGTCATTAAGTTGGAGGAAATATAAGATAAATCATTTGTCTGTTGCAGTTGTCCTTAAGATAAATCCTTTATCTGTTTGTGTGTGTGTGTGTGTGTGTGTGTGTGTGTGTGTGTGTGTGTGTGTGTGTCTTAACTCACCCAGCAGTGGCCTGAGTTGATGTTTTGTTCACATCCATGTCCTCCTCAGTCTCCATGGTAACACAGCTGTGTACTGCAGACTCTAGTCTCAGATTCTCACTGCTGCCCCCTCAGACTCTGGATTCACTAGTCTGGAGTCTCACTGGGACAGGAACGACACACACAGAACATTAGGCTACTGCACTAGAGTAGGCTAGGACACACCTGACAGAATAATCAAAGATCAATATGATCAATGCCCAATAACTATCTAGCTCTGATTATTCATAAGACAACGATGGAGATTTCAACTTGTTTTCATTGTCAACTTTGTTCCAATGAATACAAGCTTACACGACAAAGTCAAATAACCTGCTACTGTGACGAGAAGGCTGTAGCATGCATAGGCCCAAACCACAGCTCTACGTGACTCAGAACATGCACAAGAGGAAACAAACAAAATAGCCCAATCAATTATCCTAATCCATGCCCTGACTAAAGCTAGCATTATGAAGTGGAATAAAAATGTGTGGCCGAGTTAAGGTTAATAACAATCACTAACTCCTATGGATAACACAGTGGTCCGAAACGTTAATGCCTAGGCTACTGAAAACCTCACGATATTAGATCATCATCAAAGATTCTTACAGGTAGCCTAGCCTATCATATGCCACTCTAAATGTAGTGCAAATTAATAATCAATTTGATGCATTAATTTAACTTACCATAAACTACAGAAGAAAGAGGGATCAGTTTTAAGTAGGTAAATTCCGAATTACCTACAGCAGGCTAGGACTACCTAATGCCGACATAGCTTACAATAAGTTACTTTCGATTCCACTACAAAAGTCACTCCCCTTCCGTAAACCCAAAATATGTCCAGCCTACTTTTTCCCTCGGTAGCAGCGGTGCTGATCTATGGATAAGTTTACATTCTGTTGTCCATTTGGTCATACTCTACAGCTATTGAAATATGCAGTATGTGAAAGCATGTAACATTCAGCTATAGGTTTCTGACTATTACTAATTAAACATGGGTTTAAGTCTTTCAAACACCGGCGGTGCGATCAGCTGACCGGCACGTCAGCTGTCAGTCAAGACTGTCAGCTGACGGTTTTGACAGCAGGGGTTCGTTCAACGGCACAATAGGCGTGTTTGAGATGTAAAGCCGCCTACAGCCGCCTTCAGCCGGCTGCAGCCAAGCGATGCATTGTGGTTAGACGCGGTGTCCGACTTCCGGCTGACTTCACCAAGCTTGTGAATGCGTCACCAAAATACGCCCACAGCACGTCACTCAAAACTCGCGGTAACAAGGCGGCTGCAGCCGAAACCCACGTCTCCTTTTTCTCGGCTGCAAGAGGATGCATCCCACCCCCATGACGTAACTCATTATTCCGATTGGTTTGAAACTCCTCATGACAAATATGACACCAACCACGTTGTACTCACTGAAAATGGGCTTATTTGAATGAGCTTCTGCTAAGCAGTATGCAAGTTTTGCCCAATGAAATAGCCTTATTGCTCTCCAGCATGGCTTGGTTTGCCATCTCAAATAAGCATTTCATACCACATTACTATTTTTAACAAAACACCTTCAAACACAACTCTGTTCCTCTTGCATTGCAACAATAATTTATTGAGCAACATTATATGATTTATTTCGCCAGTTATCACGTTCATTTTAATGGTGAAATGAGGGGATTCAAGCTGTTTTCAGTGCAAACAAACTTCCGCGATATCTCCCGACATCACGTCCATGTTCACGTGTTGTATGGCTTCAGCCAGCTGCAGCTGTGTTGTCCACCTTGTCCCCCATGCTTTTCCACTCCCACCGACGTATTTCCGTAGATCTCGCTGGTTCTGGCTACAGCCTCTAGCTGTACCGACTCTGATCACGAACGAGCTTATTGTTACGCACCGGTGCGTTGCGTTAGCCTAATTGAATGATAAGTTTGCTCGTTACGCTGCACACCGGTGCGCAACATGCTTCTGAGGTAGTTCACTCTCGTTTGATGGGTGTGCCAGAGATGTTCACCAATCAGCACGTAGGTGTATTGGAAGCTTTGAGATTTAAAGGCTAGTGCTAAATATAACACAAATTCATGTTGGTTGCTATGGAGATGGCGCTGCGCGGCCGGCTGCCTACTCCGTAGTTCCCCTTTTTTTTCATACTTTTCCTTTATTTTTCACTTTTCTTTTGCCCGTTGTGATTACTTTGCGGTAGTCATGACGTTTTGCTTATGTGTATTTTTTTTCGTTAACGTTTTGTTAGATTTAAGCTTTTAATTAATTGATTTAATTTTGAAAGTTTGAGTTCTGCCCCGGACAAGTGCTTTCAAATGATGCACTTCGCAATGGATGCGTTTGAGTGCGGAGCCGACAGAGTTGTGGTCGTTGCAAGCGGCTGTTTTTCATCAGTGGTGCTGCTGAGCCAGCGGGGAAAACCGAGACTTTGGCAGTGACGGCGGAATGGCGCAAACAATGCGGATTCCAGGGAATGCCAGTGTTGCTGTCCGACAGGTTCGGCCATGCCCTCATTTGCGCGGAGATCTCCGATGCTAGGTAGACTCAACTCGACTGGCAGTGATCATCTGACTGCAAGATCGCCTAGCTGAGGATCATGCGCTACGCTGATGAGCCATATAACATCTAGGGCTGCATTCAAGACCATCCAGCTGATGACTTCCCCTGTGTCGGTCATGTCTCCTCCTCCCTCCCGCTGACCACCTCTGGGTGTCCGTTGTGAACGTGGATCTAAATCCCATCAAACTATGGACTTTTTATGCCTTCATCTAATCTTATATTTGATTT
>JAODXP020000183.1:64688-77214 GCA_027497455.2 Sardinella longiceps
AGAGGAGGAAACACACACACACACACACACAACAAACACATACAAACACACATACACTCACTGACACACAGAGAGAGAGAGAGAGAGAGAGAGAGAGAGAGAGAGAGAGAGAGAGAGAGAGAGAGAAAAGATGAGGAAGGGAAGGAGGAGTGAAGTGATGGAGAGAATATAAAGAGAGGAGGGGAATAGAGGAGGAAACACACACACATATACAAAGACACACACATACAAAGTCAAAGATACATACATACAAACACACACACACACATATACACACACACACACACAGAGAGAGAGAGAGAGAGAGAGAGAGAGAGAGAGAGAGAGAGAGAGAGAGAGAGAGAGAGAGAGAGAGAGAGAGATGAGGAAGGGAAGGAGTGGAGAGATAAAGGGAACAGAAAAGAGGAGGGAAAAGAGGAGTAAAGGGGAGGAGGAAACACACTCACATACTGTACATACACACAACATTCACAATCATACACACACACACACAGAGAGAGAGAGAGAGAGAGAGAGAGATAGAGAGAGAGATAAGGAAAAAAAATCATGAAGGGAAGGAGGAAAAACAGAAATTGAGGTGGAAAGGGGAGGAGGAGACAGACACACACACACACACACACACACACACACACACACACACACTGACACACACACACAACACAAACACACACTGACACACACACACACACTCACTGACACGAACACACACCACACACACACACACATACACATGCACAAACACTGACACAAGATCTCACACAGACAGAAAGTAAAGGTGAAGAGGAAGGGAAGGAGGAGTGGTGAGATGGAGGCAACAGAAAGAGAGGAGGGGAAGAGAGGAGGAAATGGGGGGAAAAAACCCACACACACACAAACCCATACGCACAAACACACACACACACACAGAGAGAGAGAGAGAGAGAGAGAGAGAGAGAGAGAGAGAGAGAGAGAGAGAGAGAGAGAGAGAGAGAGAAAAGATGAAAAGGGGGAGGACGGGAAGGAGGAGGAGTGGAGAGATGGAGGGAGCAGAAAGAGAGGAGGGGAAGAAAGTAAGAAACACATACACACACACACACACAACACACACACACACACACACACACACACACACACAAATGGATAGAGGGAGTATGAAGAGAGAAAAAGAAAAGGGGAAAACGGGAAAAAGGGAGAAGAAGAGAAAAGAGGAAAAGAACAGAAAGAAAGGAGGAGTAGAGATGGATAGAACAGAAACAGAGGACAGAGAGAGAGAAGAAAGAGAGGAAGGTTGATAAAAGTGTGTGTGATGTAAGACTAACCTTGCTTTTGAGTAGTGTTTATAATACTTTGAATACAGCGTCATTCTGCAGGAGATGAGAGGTAGTTGGTGTGTGTGTGTGTGTGTGTGTGTGTGTGTGTGTGTGTGTGTGTGTGTGTGTTTACCAAACTCACATTGCAGGAACTCCTCTCTGGTTGTTGGTGGCTTTGAAGGTAAAACATCCTGGACTTGAGTCACTATTGATTTGGAGGAAAAGTTGTGTAAATAACAATATAGCATAATGCGACATTTTTCCTAATGTCAGTAAAATCTGTTGTGTGAAATTATGAGTATCTAGTATCCATGAATCAGATCTCCTTCCCCAGAAAAGCAAACATGGAAAAGCACCTTCAGAGTCTCTCTGGCTATCAGTGTTACATGTACAGTATATGAACTTCATCCCTTACATTACATTATGTACAGTACAGATATGCGCCTGGAGAATCAACAGTTCCAGAAGTTCACCACTCTGGCATATCAAAGACATCATCATCAGCTGATGATGGCCTAGTGCCGAAACGCGTACTTGCGGACATGTTCCAATAAATGTGTAAAAAGATACACAGAGAGTGCGTTTTTTTACGTTTTAATGCATGTCCTAATCTAAACCAGCACCCAAAGACATAGTAATATAGTGAGTAGAGCGCTCCTATCACCCTAATATCAAAGACAATCAATCACATGTCTGCAAACGTATGTCAGGAATGTGACCAACCAGCTCCAGAAGTCTTGATAACTTCCTGCTTGCAGAGATTCTCCAGCTGCTCCTTCAGTGTGGAGACGGATTTCCTCACAGCCGCAAAAGAGAGACTTTGGTTCACACAGGTGGCAGGTAAGTCTTTAGACTCAGGTAGCTCACTGACTGACTGGAAGGTCTTTACATGAAGTAATGACCGAGACAGATAGAGAGAAATACTCAGTTTAAATGTATGACAAAATTGACAAACCAAAAATATTTTGTGTACAAACAATCCATGAGAATTATACCTTGAGGAAGTTGATGTGATCATCTACGTGTGACAGCTGCTCCAGTTCAGCATCTCTCTTCTTCAGCTCAGCAATCTCCTGCTCCAGTCGCTTCAGGAGTCCTTCAGCCCGACTCACCTCAGCCTTCTCCTGTGTTCTTATAAGCTCTTTCACCTCAGAGCGCCTTCTCTCAATGCAGCGGATCATCTCAGTAAAGATCCTCTCACTGTCCTCCACTGCTGTCTGTGCAGAACTCTGGTATAGACACACATTGGAGGAGTGGAGGAAACCATCTACAGTAACTCAATCACTAGACAGACACAAGCAATTATTTATACTTTGTCTATATGCAAGAGCACACAAAAAATCACTTAGTTTTGTCTTCATTTCCCGTTGATAAACGGTTCCATGATGCACATCATAGTGCATACGGGGGTGCCAGGAAGACATTGCATTGCAGGTGATTGCTTGTGAATGGCTTAAACAATGCCAGCTTTCAAGCAGGCTACACAGCTACAATTCTTTTGGGTGGGATCAGCCCTATGTTCCCACTAGTGCTGCCAAAATGAATGCTTTAACTAAAGTGATTAATCCAAGCTGTTCCCATAGCTCTATGTTCCCACAGCCTAATGTTCCTACAGCCCAATGTACCCAAAGCCTAATGTTCCCACAGCCCAATGTACCTAAAGCTCTATGTTCCCACAGCCCAATGTACCCAAAGCTCTATGTTCCCACAGCCCAATATACCCAAAGCTCTATGTTCCCACAGCCCAATGTACCTAAAGCTCTATGTTCCCACAGCCCAATGTACCCAAAGCTCTATGTTCCCACAGCCCAATGTACCCAAAGCTCTATGTTCCTACAGCCCAATGTACCTAAAGCTCTATGTTCCCACAGCCCAATGTACCCAAAGCTCTATGTTCCCACAGCCCAATATACCCAAAGCTCTATGTTCCCACAGCCCAATGTACCTAAAGCTCTATGTTCCCACAGCCCAATGTACCCAAAGCTCTATGTTCCCACAGCCCAATGTACCCAAAGCTCTATGTTCCCACAGCCCAATGTACCTAAAGCTCTATGTTCCCACAGCCCAATGTTCAAAGAGTTATGAACATGGACTTGTTTCACACCTGAACATTCTGACATTCCATGGTAGTAAACTGAACATTCTATCATTGAAATGCATTGGATTTATGCCCCTTTCTGACTTGAAAAAAATTGATAATAACATTAAAAACATGTCTAAATTCACTTTCTTTCAAGTAATACACATTTGAAGCACACAAATTGGGAGGTCCCAAATAGATTGAAGCTTCATGCATAAAAATGTAAAACCACTTTTATCTATTCGGGATTTCCAAATTTGTGGGCTTCAGATGTGAATTATTTGAAAGAAAGTGAATTTAGGCAGGTTGCATTGCATTTCAATGATAGAATGTTCAGTTTACTACCATGGAATGTCGGAATGTTCAGGTGTGAAACAAGTCCATAGGGCGCTGGAAAGACTGTGGGTACATTGGGCTGTAGGAACACGTGAGGATCTCTTACTGTAACAGTCGCAGCATCATAGGACTCTCTGACTAAATTGGAGGAGAGATCTGACTCTGACCTCCAACATGGCGGCCAGCCAGTTCTCTCCTCCTGTGGTAGTCAGTCAGTCACTCAGTCCCTACTCACCTTGAGAGTCTCCACAGTCTTCCTCAGCTCCTGCAGCTCCTTCACTCTCTCCTGGATTCTCTGCTGGAATCTCCTCTGCTTTTCCGCTAACTCTGCCTGTGGGAATGACAAACAATAAATATATGGTTACCTAGAATGATCAGATCACATGATTCCTGAAGTAAGAAATTGTTTAAACAAGATCAAGACTGACAAGCGCGTAGTGTTCTTAGACAGGCTTTATGTGTTACCCTTGTTGAAGACCAGTAACTGGGACAGAGACCATTCAAATGACATGAACTGGACGTGTGTTATATTTAGGTGTTTGTTAGATCAAGTTATCCATTTATATTATATCATATTATAATATATTATATTTAATGCTGTCAAACGATAAAATAAATAATCTGATTAAAAAAATTACAACATTTTTCAATGATTAATCGTGATGAATCACTTTTAACCGCAACTCATTTCCTCCAGTAAGAATTTGGATGCTAGGGTATGTTGAATCCTTATTTTGCCCTGTAAATGATCTGATACTAAAATAGTTGGCTTTGTTCTTCTCAAATGGGGCAATTCACACCTGTCCCCTACCCCAAGGATTCCCCAAACATGTTGTTGGACAGTTGGGAGCTAGGCCATAATCTTTGTATAGTTTGACTTGATAGCCAAGCTATTTTCTATCTGAAATTGAACATAATACATGCCATGAAAGTGCAACCATATCCTAATTAATCTGAGTTATTTTTTTTTTTAAATCTGAGGTAAATTGTTTTGATTAATCACGTGATTAATTTTACCAGCACTAAATATATTATATAGTTTTATATTGTATATGTCATTTGTTTATCCTAATTGTCAAGCCTATGATATTTTATTTAAATCATGCATTTATCCAAAGCGACTTACACAAGCCAGTTTCCCCTTGAGCATACCTGGGCAAACTAAGGCCCGGGGGCCACATGCGGCCCGTTGAGCTATTTAATGCGGCCCGTGGAGCCTTTCCAAAATAAAATAATTTCTCATCTAGACAAAGTGGCTTAGATTATAGATTATAGGACAAATTTGTTGTATTCATGAAATACAAATCCCACCCTTTTAAACATGCATGTTAACATGTCCTCTGAAGAGAGTGAAAGTACTGGTTTGAGACTTGCCAATTTGCTGGCATCAACTGGTTGACTGGTAAAACCCACGGCCCGTTAGTCAAAATCTAAAACCCAATGTGGCCCTTCCGCCAAAATAATTGCCCACCCCTGCCCTTGAGTAACTTTTTGTGACTGAATGGAGCATAATGAAATGAAACTGAAAGTGAGTTGTTATGCCCCATTCACTTAGTGTTAGAGTCACGCACTCAGTCTTTGTTGTATCTGCAACAAACCTGTACCTACAGCCCTTGGAAAGTTTGAACAACAGGGCTGTTGATATACACTGGATTTCTCCTTTAAGTGCCTTGCACGAGGGCACAACACTGGCTAGCCAGATTCCTCAACCGCAACTATCACCCTGTGATCACTGCAATACATCCTGTCAGCTAAACTTGACTTTTAGTACACTGACATTCTGCCACCCTATTATAGGCGTCATCCTTTATACCAAATAGACTTTACCCTACAGGTGTATTTAACTCAAGGGAAGAAGTGATTTATGCACCTCGATGACATTCAATGTCAACATGTACACATCTCCAAATATTTTGGGTCACCACTGCCTCCTAAAAGGCCTAATAATAATGTCAGCCATGATTACCTGTTTCTCCTTCCTCTCTGCAGAGGCAGACACAGTGTCATGGCCTAAGTGGTTATCCACCAAGCAGAGAAAACAGACACAACTTTGGTCTGTGCGACAAAAGCCCTCCAGAGGCTTATCATGCTTGGAGCAAATCCTCTCCTTTAGTTGACCTGTGGCACGAACCACCTTGTGTTTTCGCCCAGGGTTAACTTCATTGTGAGCTTCATAATGAGTTTCACAGTAAGACAACAGACAATCCAGACAGGACTTGACAGCTTTGAGTTTTCTCCCAGTGCAGACATCACACTCCACATCTCCATGTCCAGCAATCTGAGCAGGAGCAGCAGCTTGGATTCTGATCCACAAGCTCAGCAACAATATTATTTTTGTTCAAAACAGGTCTTGGAGTAAATGTCTGTCTGCACTGGGGGCAGCTGTAAACTCGCTTCTGATCTTCCTGATCCCAGCAGCCGTTAATGCAGCCCATACAGTAACTGTGTCCACAATTTAAAGTTACCGGATCTTTCAGCAGGTCAAGACAAATCGGACATGTAAAAAGATCCGAGTTGATTGGAGACACTTCGGCCATTGTTACCTCTTGCTACTCAAACGTAAGGTTCACAATTTTCCACTCACTTTCATTTCTCCTGAAACGCGTTTGGACGCGCAACTTCCTTGTTTTGTGGGCGTGTTCGTTCCTGTCACTGATTGTTTTTTCCGTGGAGGTAAGTTAGTCATGGTAAGGTGTTTTAAAAGCCATAGAATGTGGTCTTTCTCTATAGAATCTGATATTTCTCTAATCGCTGCTTTAACTAGAAGTAAGCCTATGTTTTTTTTTCTGAAAAATACGGCCAACAACTGGTGAGAGTGAGTGGGAAATTCGCTCTCCACCACTGGCTCTGCCCTGCAGCCTTCGCTCTCCACCACTGGCTCTGCCCTGCAGTCTTCGCAGCCTTCGCTCTCCACCACTGGCTCTGCCCTGCAGCCTCCACCTCCACCGTCTAGGCGTAAGATTAAAGACAGAGTGGTGTGTCCACAATGTGGACTGACCTTAAAATACACAGGGGAGGTAGATAAGAGATGCACTTCCTCCTACAGTGTACCTCCTTGTCTCAAACTAGAAATATTTACTTTATTAAATTCAATTGAGATATTCCTACCATTAAAAGTGCACATTGAAAAAAAAAATTCTTTGTGTGTGTGATTTACTGATTGTAATGTTTGATTTTACTGCAATGTGTTATTAAAATGCGTTTTACTCAGTGTTGAGGTCTCGGAAGTTATGAGGGTGACATGCATCAAAAGAATGATTATAGTTATTTGTTGAAGTGTGTGTATTTAAAAAAAAAACTTAATTGGAGTCGCCAAGTACAAATGGGCCTATTACAATATAGCCGACCATCATAGACTACTATTTTGTTGTAACGCCACACGTACCTCGGGTCAGTTCTAGGACCAATTTTATTTTATTTATCCTTCCTCTTGGGTACATTATCCAGAAGCATCGTCTCCTACCATTCATTTCTGAGTTAAGATTTATTTTAGTGTTAAGTTTTATTTCAGAGTTAAGTTAAGTTTTATTTAGACATTAACATATTTGTTTTATTTATTTATTTCCATTACTAATGTTCAGTTCAAATAAGTTGTCTTTTGATTGTTTTATTAACATTCTCTCCTTTTAAAAGACCTGGTCTTCTGCTGAATGACCTACACATCTTAATTTTATTTCTTTTTCTTTTTTGTACAGCACTTTGTAACTTTGCTTTTGAAAAGTGCTATATAAATAAAGATTATTATTATTATTATTATCACTTCAGTTACGTGTAAAAAAAAAAAACAATAACGTAGCTTATCATATGTAACAACACGTAAGTAATGTCGCACTGTTTCAATATAAAGACGTGCATCTGTTAAAACCTGCGATACTAATGTTGAGATAACGATAACAGCGGGAATTGAACTACTTCCTAGTTTGAGTGGAGGTGACGTATTTTCATTCCCAGAATGCACTCGTCCTTGATGGGGGCGGGGCTTGATGTCAAGCCTCGCCTTCCCGCGGGCCGCAGCGAGCTGTAGTTGTGGGAGCCCTAAGTGAGTATGCCTTGGACCGGCTATGGACACAGAGAGAGAGAGAGAGAGAGAGAGAGAGAGAGAGAGAGAGAGCAAATATCTCAGTAGGTACTTGCCTATAGGTTTTTATCCATCACACAAGCCTCTGTTGTTTTCAGTGTTTCTGTTCAACCGACTGATCCTCAACAACTCTGATTAACACTTGATGCATTCAAGCTGTAAAAATATTTGTAATCTTTGCGTAGGCCTATTGAAGACAGGCTTAGTTGTGCGGTTATTCCTACCACATATCCAGACACATTTAGGTCTGTTTTCGGCTTAGGGCTAGACAACAGCAGCCCATTAAGAGCCAGTGTGGGTCTAGTTAGGACTATGAGGGCTAAGTAAGAGCTGGAGTTCAAGTTGACATGGTACTCAGACTGAGACAGACCTTCATAATGGTTCCATCCACTTAATAAAATATTAAGAACCATTTTGGTCATTTTTGGACCAGGCTGACATAATTTACTCCTAATTTTCTGGCTAGTCCAATTAAATCTCTCATCTTCATGGCATTTGTTTAATTTACAGTGTTACTTTAGCTTGCCAAGTTATTACTCAGGCATGCAAACTCGCCGCCTTTCGGCGAAATTCGCCGTTTTGAACTCGAAATGGGTCATTCTTCTGAATCGCGTAGATTCGAGGAGAAAATATTTGGGGGGGGGGGGTCTCGGGTCGAGCCGAGCATGTCAACTAGCGAGTGGGACTGAACCTCAAAACAACACAAGACCTAGGACCACAGATGTATAACTGCGCCACTCTCTTTTCGTGGCAACAAATGACTGACAAGAGTGCCGTGTGAGAGAAGCCCCATCACCAATCAGAAGCAGTGGCGTCGTTAGACCTGGGCATTCGAGGCTATAGCCCCGAATCTCCCGGGAATAGCCCCGGATCTCTGTGCCGTTAAGTAAAAAAAAAAAAAAAAGGCTAATGATGAAGCAGAGACTAGTGTAGGCTACTTGTATTAGCTGCCAACAGACAGAAATGCAACAGGGTAGACAGTGGAAACCGCTACAAAATCAGATCTGACAAATGTATACAGAATAGGCTATGTTGCAAATTCAACCTCTGTGCAAAGTGCCTCACATCGCCAAATTACGCACCCCTTATCCGCAAGGAAGAGTTCGGCTGTATCATCTGCTGAGCCCAGTTATAGAAACTTTGCTCAGCTTAAACTCAGCTGACCCGATAGTTCAACTAGCCTAAATCCTCGAGGAAAAATTGAGCCCGAACCTACCGAAGACCAAGCAAGCATTTTCTGCCTAAGCCCGGCAACCAAGACATAACGTGTAATAATGAACCCGAAACCATTTTAAACCCGACATGTTAAAATAGGCCTGGTAATGGCCTACTTTTGTAGCTGCCAGTTCAACAACAATTCAAGGTTGTGGGATTTACAGACTTGTTCATCATGACCATTGAAGCATATAGACTGAACAAGATGTGTCTGTGTTGAGGTCCAAGTCTTTCTGCTGTCATATGCCTACGCATGGCATAGGCTATAGATAAGCGGGAGAAATGCTTATTCATTAAAAGTTGCAAATACATCGCAGAAAATTCGAAGTGAACATGATGTTGTTATAATTAACCTACATTACATCTGTCAACTGGAAAATATATTTTTAGGCTATATAATTTCTACCCTGGTCCTCTGACACACCACTCTGCGCAACGTACCGTCCTGGCAGCTCTGCGCAATGAGAAGCGGTTTCATTCATTCACCGAGATACTCATTAGGCCTAATTCATTAGACTATGGCGTGTAATACTAGATCCACAAGCATAACCAGAAAAGCATAAGCAGAAGTTTTTTTTTCCAAATTAACGGAGGTTATAATGCTTTGTGTTTGACAAAAGCGTTTACCTTTATTGCGATCCAGGAGTGCTTAATTTATCCAAATCTATCCCCTTTTACTTTCGGTTCCCACACGAAGGAAGCAACATGATTTTACTGTCAACAAATTTGATGTCTCTGTATGCTTTTCCCCATCACATTATAAGCTTATTGTAATATGAAGTCCGATGTAGTAGCCGACACAGCGCAGTGGAGTTATTGCGCTTCGCTATCGCAACTCAGCATGGAGCCCGCATTTACGAATAAAATGATCAATTCATTCTTTCTTTCATGATGGCCTAAATCTTCGAACTAGCCAAGGTCTATATTTCTATAGGTCTATATTTGATCTAATATATGATCATAAGATAAGAGAGACGTTGCAAAGCCAGAATGACTACATTTTCATTTTGGAAATAAGACCCAGGCTTTAATTAAACAATCGGCCGGCACGCAAGGAACGAAACCATTTCAGGCAACATGTTAAACAGCTTGCCACCTATTGAGATGGACAAGTATGGATGTGGTGCACTTTGGCAGAGGACGCACTGTCCTCTCAGACCGTCTTTCTTTAATAGGCTAAACATCAACATACATAAGGACGTGAATCTTGACTCGTGACGATTCCGTTCTTTTCTCTCTAAAACTACGTTAAAATTGCATGTTCATCAGCCCATTTTTTCAAAATTTCCGGGGGTGACACCCCCGAAGCCCCCGCTGAAAAGTGACTCTAACTTCTGGGCTATAGCCCGGAATCTTTTTCATTGCTAGCAACGTTATGAAGTTTTTTTCCTATTGTTTACCAATAAATGTTTGTATATGGTAAGTAATTTTGTAGTGTATTATTAATTCAAAATGCCTCTGGTTGCGCTTACACAAACTACGAAATTCACTTTTCCGCGCGCGTGCACGTCCGTGTACCCTTGTCACCTTTTTCACCCCTGACCAGTTTGCATGCCTGATTACTAAATAAAATCATGGTGGGCCAGCGTGGCCAAAACTGCCCCTGCTGCTTTCATAACCTGCACGTAAATAAATGCAATAAAAGAGAAGATTGCTTGAGTATTAAAATGGTAAATGATTTGTAAAGTGATGAGCTGGGAGAGCTGAGGGGCACTAAAAGTAGCTGCCCACACTCTAAAAAATAAAGGTGCCAGAAACGGTTCTTCAGAGCGATGTCATAGAAGAACCTTTTTTAGTGCTTCAAAGAACCATTGAGGTAATAGTTCTTTAAAGAACCATTCAAGATTAGCCTGGGAGTTCCCATGCTCCTTTGCACGCTTATTTCATTCCACTCTGCAAAGCAGCATGGCCATTTTTCTCGCTTACTTTCGGTATCCAATCGCAGAACAAAAAGGGATTTGTTCGGCCCTCGATTGCATTTTACGTCACATGGTGGCTCTGGTATTGGCTCCGAGGTATGTACAGACGGTATGATAGACATTGGTAGCGCCCAATAAACGGCTCTGGACAATCGTAAACGATGCTTCCGCTACGAGAAATGCAATAGGTAGGTCCCCAGACTAAATATCACTTGTGATTTTAGTTTGCCATTCGCCAGGCTCAGATTAAGAATTAACGAGCATAAAAGTTCTATTCGTAGGGCTGATCCCAAATCAGCTGTTGCAAGACATTTTTCAGATGTAAACCATTCAATGAAGGACCTGTAATTCTGTGGCATTGACCAGCTGATACGTCATGTTTTCTGTAGATTGTATGTATGTAATGATTTGTATATGTCTACTACCTTGTATCTATTGTATTGCACAATTGTCTTGATTACCATGCCCAACAGGGCTGATTTTGCATGCAAGGATGTAATCATGTGATCTGCATTACCTGTGATCTGTTAGGCCATTGGCCACTAATTGGATGCACCTTGATCAGTTGAAAAGGTTGCCTTTCTCTGCTGCTGCTCTTTTTGCACTGAGGATAGTCATGGACTGAAACATTTGCACAGCACTCTGCACTTTATTGCACTTTTTTACACATTGTGGTGCCTCTAAAAATGGTAAAAACATGAAAAAATACTAAAATACAGTGGTTTAAAACTAACTTGTGGAGATTTTTTCTCTTGTGTGTGAGTCCACCCCATTCCATGACTAAGAAGACTTTGACTAACGCACCTGGGAACTCCTAAGAGGACCTAATACAAGTGCTCTCCTTTGTGCATTTTGGACATCCTATTGAAATGTATAGTCTGGCATCGAGAGATAAACCGAACTCAATCATGGGCTGAACAACGCTGCTACCTTTCAAACTACTTCTGGACGCAACAGGATAGACTATGGCCAATCGCAGGAACGATCAAGATCGGCGAAGCCCGCCCTAAACACATAGAGCGTTATGTGGGGGGTGGTAACTTTTAGAATGTAAATAGTTATTTCTGTCAGTAGGTTTCCGAAACACCGACGTCTGCAGAACGGGCCCCGTGGACCTAAAAACATTTACATCCAGGAAGGAAACAGAGGACATGTCATATTCCAAAGTGAAGCGTATCGAGTCCAGCCTAGAATTAAGAAACTCATGGAATTGGTTAAGTTGTTCTTCAGTGCCTTTAAATACAAAGAAAATGTCATCAATATAGCGAAAATAACATTTTAGACAAGGCAAGAAAACATTTTCTGAAGAATAAACAAAGTCCTCCTCAAACTTGCCCATGAACAGGTTTGCGTAGTTAGGGGCAAATGGGGATCCCATCGCGGTCCCCTTCACCTGATGATAAAAACTGTTTTCAAATTTGAAGTAGTTCATAGTAAGTACAATATGTGCCAAATCCCATAGGAATGACGCCGGGGGTTCATCGACGTCGCGCGATTTTAGATAGTATTCTAATGCTGATAAACCAAGGTCGTGGGGGATATTCGTGTACAGGCTGGTAATGTCCATGGTGCTCAAAAAGTCATTGTCAGAAACATGGACATTCATCAG
>JAODXP020000183.1:77314-89814 GCA_027497455.2 Sardinella longiceps
TGACTTGCATTCTTGTGTCCAGTGCAGCTTCAGCTGTCTGTGCTTCTCCTCCTGTGGCCATTCTGGAGCAGAGCAAATTACTACAACTACAACACACATGGGACAAACCATAGAGACAAACAGACATGTTGAAAATATGTATAACCATAAAAATGATGGGGTTAGATCAGGGGCGACAAACTTATTTTTTCGAGGGCCACATGAGCAATGCAATTTTCCTCAGAGGGCCGACCTTCCAAATTTACATGTGCGATCACAAACATATGAAATAAAATGCACATTTGCTCATGTTTCTGACGATCACAAACACAGTCCTAATGCGCCACAGATTAATTTTGTATCCCTTTCCTGTTGTTAAGCAGGTCTAAGATGCACCTCATAGGGAGCTGCCAGGATTCTGTTGCGGAAAGTACATAGCTAGAACTGTTTTTAAACAGGCAACATACACCTACAATTCTTTTGAAGGTTTTTAGGCGGGCCGCATGAATTGATGTAAAGGGCCGCATCCGGCCCCCGGGCCTTATGTTTGACACCCCTGGGTTAGAGAATCCATCCATATCTTAAAGGAGAGGTCCGGTGTGATGTAGCCTGGGAATTCCCATGCTCCTTTGCGCGCTTATTTCATTTCACTCTGCAGAGCAGCATGGTGACCATGGCCGTTTTTCTCACCTGCTTTTGGTATCCAATCGCAGAACAAAAAGGGATTTGTACGGCCCTTGATTGCATTTTATGTCACGTGGTGGCTCTGGTATTGGCTCCGAGGTATGTACAGACGCTACGATAGACATTCGTAGCGCCCAATAAAGGGCTTGTAAAATTGTAAACGATGCTTCCGCTACGAGAAATGCAATAGGTAGGTCCCCAGACTAAATATCACTTGTGATTTTAGTTTGGCATTCGCCAGGCTAGGTGCCTATTGCATCAACATAAAAAGCTGACAGGGAGCAGAATTTTGATGGGTTCGTGCAGACCGGAGAAGACCGCTTACTAGTAGTCTAGTAATCTGTACAATTACAAGTTTTCAATGCCTTGTTTTAAATTTTGAAGCATTATATTGTAAACGAAGTGTGGAGGTCCTTGTGGTCTTTATCACACTGAACCACTCCTTTAAACTTCCAAGATTACATACAAACAGATGAAGGTACCTGTGCTTATGTAAAGTCTATGCCCCCAGCTCCTGTCAAAATAAATTGTTACATTAATTTTTACATATGTCCACATTTGAAAGTGAGCAAGCAAGACAAACTTGTTGAAATATTGCAAACTTGAGAATTAGGGGGCATGCCATTGAGTGAGAGGGACATTATAAGTTGCTTGTTGGTTTTGGTTAAGAACATGCCCAAACTCAAAATCTGTTCTAGAGCAAGGGTGCACACCCCTTTTCAGCTTGGGAGCTACTTTTGAGATGTCAAGGTCGACAAGACCGACTACATGATTTAAAAAAAAAAAAAAAAAACTCGAGTCCGGCGCACTTTTCTGCAGTTCTGCAATGATATGGCCTTTGTGTTAACGTTATTCTCATTAAACTGCTCAATCAGTTCTTTACAAAATGTCATATTATAAAGCAATTACTGACAGCTCTCATAACGATAACTTGACCTAGGCTACCGTCTCACGTAACACCGCAGTAGATTTGCCTTCTACCTTCAAATACAACCCTCACCGGCTGCGCGCATATTGAACTTTTGCATAAGACTTTGTTCACCTCACTTTGCAAGAGAGATTAGACTCGACCTACCTTAAGTTAGGCGGTGGTTTGCAGCAGTTGCATCGATCATGGTTATGTCAATCGCATGTTAAAGCCAAATCAAAGAGAAATGAAACCGGAATATCCGAGCCTTTTTTTTCTTCTTCTTCTTTCTTTTTTCTTGGAACCTTTCGCATCTAGGCTACCTGAACCAAAGACACAGAACTGCGCTGGCAATCGACTGGTCAAAAGAAAAGCTAAACTAGGCTACTTCTACTGGTTTCAATTGATGCTCCATGATAAACCATTCAGTTTTAGAGAGCTTACGTGACCCAATTTTGTGTAGCTGCAGGCAGTAGGCCTATGGGCGTGCCCAGGCTAAATTAGGCCCAGTCCCATTTCTATTTCATTCATAATGTAAACAAACTTGCAGTCTCTAAACAGAGCCACTCTGCTGCATAGTCGGTCTCTTAGGAATGTGTGCAGGAAAGAGAAGATGTTTGTTTTGGTAAAGAACATAGAGAAAATGCCTGAGATCTTGAGAAATAGGTTATTAAACTGCTCAAACTGGTTCCCATAGGATGCTTCCTGATAAGACCACAACAGCATGAAATCTATTGACAGTACAGTATTTGAAATTTTGACAATGAATGAATGAATGAATGAATGAATGAATGAATGCTTTATTGTCATTGTACAGGAACAACAAAATTTTGTAAAGTGCAAAGAGGTTTTAGGTGCTTAAAACAACATAAAAACAATAGACCTACTAAAAACAATAAATAAATAAATAAATAAGAATTTAAAAGACTGTACGAAATAGCTAGAACAACAGACATACAGAAAAACACACCATTCACACATACAATAAAACACACAGTGAATATTTTTTAAAGTGCTGTTTTCTGTGCAAAGTAAGATGAAGTGTATATAAGAAGAAGGCCACTGCTTGTGCAAATGAGAAACTGTTTTTTGATGTGCACAAGTGACACAGTGATGTGAAGATTGAACACTAAACACATACACACACACACAGACAGACAGATATGTGGATATGAATTTGAGAATTTATTAATTTCCACTTATGGTTGGCTGGGTTGACAATAGTTGAAGAATGACATGCTGTCAGATTAGACTGACAAGTTGTCTGTTACAAGTGGTAAACTAACAGCATAAATTTTGAATAGCTAAACACGCTCTGCTTGGACAAGTTTCGGGTTTGGGCTTCCCATTACAATCATGATTTTGCTATCAGAATCATAGACATTAGAAACGAGAGGCATGTTATGGTCAGTTGCATTGTAGACAAATACAGTGACAGTCCCGACAGCCGTGGGAAATGACACAGTGGATTCTGGCGCCACGTATTCTGCAATGCTTATGCAGTCGATGCCCTGCACTCTGACGTAGTAGGGTGCAGTGTTGTCCATATTGACCACCATGGTTTGGTGTGGCAAGTAATCCCTGATTAGGGGGGCCTACAGGGGAGGAAAGATACACTTAGCCTATAGTGAACAAACAAAACAAAACAAACAGACAAATATTCTTTTGTACTTTTCTACTCCTAGCGTAGGCTGAGTTTTTTTTTTTTTTTTTATCTTAAAAAGGACAAATTGATTATGTATACTGACATGCATTAATGCATGGGAATGTATTGCAGAATTGCATAACAAAAGTAGTACGGTATATCGTTATGACTTGGAACCGTTCACAAAGTCAGAATTCAGGTAAGATAATTGAATGCTAAGGCTATTTATGGAGTCTTACAAGGTTTAAAGCCTCAGCAGTGACTTGCATTCTTGTGTCCAGTGCAGCTTCAGCTGTCTGTGCTTCTCCTCCTGTGGCCATTCTGGAGCAGAGCAAATTACTGCAACACACATGGGACAAACAGTCTACATGGAACTTCAAAAATATTTGTGGCCATATGTGACAGGTTTGGAGGCATCCAAACCAACCTCCCCAAAACCGAAACAAAGAAACAGCAAAACAGATAGGGATACCTGTGCTTATGTAAAACCTATGCCCCAAGCTACTGTCAAACTAAGTTCTAGGTTACATTAGTTATTACATTGTACATTTTTACCCGGCACATTTGAATGTAAGACAGAAGTGAGCTGCACTTGGTTGGTGAGAATAAGGAGCGTGTGCCACCCACTGAGAGACAAAATACCAAGTTGATACTTCATTACAAACCATTTTAAAAAAGAGATTAAAGTTATTCCTTCAGTTCTACTTGAAATTGAGTCAAACTATATACTGGTAATCACTGTCGTATATTTACAACATGTACTGTAGCTGTAGGCCAATACTCAAACATGAGTCAAACATTATTCATTCTACATTGTAAATAAACAATATAGCTTAAATCAAACTTACAGTCTCCAAGCAGGGCCAGTCAGTTACGTAGCCTAATCGGTCTGGTAGGAGTGTGTGCAGGAGAGTGTGCATTGTACAAGTCAGAAGAAGACAGAATTACAAGACATTTGTTTTGGTTAAGAACACAAAGAAGATGCCTGTGCTCAACACAACCATAACACCCAATTCTCAAGAAATATTAAACTGGTCAAACTGGTTCCACACTTGACACTTCCTGATAAGACCACAACAACAATAAATCTGTTGATATCTTAAAGCGACAGTACTGAAGTTTGGGCCCTAAAAAAAACTGCAAGGTGTCAGAACATGTGTTTTTATTAGTGCTGTCAAATGAATAAAAAAAAATCAGATTGATCAAAAAAATTTGCTATGATTAATCATGATTAATCACTTTTAATCACAACTCATTTCCCTCAGTAAGAATTTGGATGCTAGGGTATGTTGGACCCTATTTGGACCTGGTAAGACCTGATGCTAAATAGCTGGCTTTGTTATTTTTAAATGGGACAATTCACACCTATCCCCTAACCACACAGATTCCCAAGCATCAACTCCATGGTACCAGCTCAGGTGCAAGGCTCATGATCTTTGATCTAGTTTGACATGATAGTCTAGCCATTTTCTATCTTATTTAATCATAATACTGATACCATGGAACTGGTAGCCATATCTATCAGGATTACCATGCTGGTTACTACCTTTAATCTGACGTACCAAGCGTGCTGAAATCTGGTACTATATTATCGACGAGTGGCTCTGAGTGGTTAAGCTACTCGTGACTAGCAAGTCACTGAAGACGCAAGACATTCTAGTCCAACCATATGGTTCCCTTGAACAGACGTAAGCTCAGACAGTTCAACTAATGGGCAAGTGTTTGCAAGACAGGATTGATGGCAAGGCAAATCATGTAATTTCCCCCAAATAAAGGTGTTGTATGTGGCAAACAGCCACTTACCAAGATGACATTACAAAACACTCACTGTAGCGATTATGACTACAAATGTCTAACAAAGTGCTTTCACGTTGTGTGACTTTATGCAGTAGTTTACAAATCCACTGTCACTATAGCAAACAATACTGGGCTGCTTGCATAAGCTCACAGTGGTAACCACTTGCCCAGCCACTGTGGTACCATGCTCGGCACAGTTCTGTGTTGTACATGTGTCTGACGCTGTTGCAGTAACTTTGGAGTGATACTTGGAGCATGTTTAGATTCCGCAAACATCAGCTCCTGAACACTTGCCATGGATCAGCGAGTCAAGGCCATAATCTCTGTTCTAGAAATCTGACATGATTAGTCCAAGCCGTTTTGCTGTCTTCAGTATTAACATAATCTCACAGTAGCCTTGAGCAATGGAGCTCATATCCATCAGAATTGACATGGGTTATTTCCTTTAACTGACATATTTTTTGGATTAATCACTTGAGTTAAAGCGTTAATTTTGCCAGCTCTAATTTTTATCCGAATTTCCATGTCTCATTAAAGGCTTGCATGTTCTTTCTCTCTTTTTTTCTATTTCTGTCTGGCTTCGAAAGAGCATGTGTAGGCCTACATATGTTGTTCTAGTGGCCACAGCATTTTTGCTTTGTGAATAGAATACACTATGTAGCTAAACTAGAAATCTTTTGAGCAGGTGTATGTTTTACAAAAGCATAGTTGCTATCCAGTTAGTGAAAAATCTGTTGGTTTAAATTTTTTTTTTTTTTTTTAAAAGACAGTGATTGAAAATATCTCATTTTAGCAAGATATAAAGCACCAGTATTATGTATTTTTAGATGGGGAAATATTTGAAATTTATTTAGCCAAATAATGTCACACTTGCAACTTCATGAAGAGAGAGAGAAAAAAGTGAGTTTTATTTCCATATCAAGGCTACAAATAATAAATGATTTTTATCTTAAATAAAAAATAATAATTCCTTTATTCACAGTCGCATTCCTAAACCATAGAGACACTTATACACATATGGCCAGCATTCTCCCAGGTGCTTAAGTAAAAAAAAAAAATGTGCTTAGCTCCATGCATTTTAAGCTGCTCTAAGCACTTTTTTGGACTTAAGCACCTGGGAGAATACCGCCCATAGAGCAGATTGGGGTTAGAGATGCAGTTTCACAGTGGATCTGGGCCAGGTCCGGCTCTAATCTGGCCAATGTGTGGCTCTGGGTGGGTATTAGTAATTACCCTGATGATATTAGAGCCGTCTGGAGAGTGCTCACCCTCTTAACCTAAGCAAGTAAGCAGGCTATTCTACCAGGGCTCCAACCACAATTGCTTCTATACTGCTGTGCCATAGGAAAGTGAACGGTACTGTAGCTGCGCTTGTGTGTTACTTGGCAAACCATTCGGTGTGAGAAATATTTGGCGCAGTTATTGGCATATGGGAAAAAAATCGGCAGTTGTTGTGTTTCACTTTGATGAAAGCATGCCAGGTTGTATGTGGTAGGCCTAACAGTTTTAGAAACGCAATAAAACACTTGAGACCCGTGATTATGCTGGTTTTACCACGGTGTCTATATAATAACACCACCCATGGTAAAATCAGTTGCATATTCACCGGCTTCTGGTGGTTTATTGCTTATTTTCACAGTCTCATGTATCTTAAGTAACTTCACCTCACTTAACCCCTTACTTGGACTACCCTCTGAAACAGAACAAGCCCATGAGTCCAAACATCATTCAGCTCTTTGTACAAACAAGAAGAGCATTTCCATTTGGGCCAATCCAAATTCACCAGATAATATAATGTCTCATAGATTACTGTATTGTAGTGATACTAATCCATAGATACAGAATATATAAAGTTTGTAAACAAACATGAAATAATGTACCATTAAAAGTAGTGAAAAAGACACATGGAGGACATTGTGCTATGGCATTGGGGGTTCAGACAGATTCGACAAGCAGAGGATAGATCGTGAGCAGTCTGTTCAGGGGTGCCACTTGGAGGGGGGAAAGTTAGGATGAATCCCCAGAGAAAATTTGAGTATTAAAATCAATGTTTGGGGGGCCGAAATTATTTTCTAGTGGTCCAGTGGCGCCCCTGAGTCTTTTCCACACCTGTGACTCAGGTGTGTGAAAAAAACAACGTGGACGTCACGTGACACACCTGTCCCAGGTGGTGGTTGGGGAGGCGGGGCTTCTGTACAGATCATGTGTTATAATATATAAAGTGTCTGATTATAGATTGTGTCCTCTGTGCTCAGGGTTTGGTACATAAGAAAACATTTGGCTGACAGTTCCATCCAACCCAGGAGAGTTGTGATTGGCTGATGCTGTTGCTGAGTGGCGGATGGGGGGGTGTTACTTCCCTGCTTTCTTGTACAGGATCATGGAGACGACCATGGCAGCGATCTGGGAAGGAGAACATTGGATGAAGTAGATACACAACCAGCCAACACACCAACAGGGCTACGACTGACTCGGTTAGTACTATGACTACTAATACTGTAGCCTAGAACTCTAGACTTGATATACCAGCTGGTACCACTGGCCGGAACGCTAGCCTATTACGTGGAGAGGCAGTTTGAAAGACAACGCAATCACCCGCCCCTCCATTGAAGTACAGTCTATCAGTGGTCTTCAGACTATACATTCTTATGATATAGTCTGGCGTGTCAGGCTACTAATACTGCCTAAGAGGAAGAAGAAGAAAAATAATACTATCTAGTACTTATTAAATATTCTTAATTCAAGGCTACTACTGATTCTGTTAGCAATATGACTGACTGTGTAACTACTACTGCATAATAATAATAATAATAAGAAGAAGAAGTAATGTTCTTAACATTATTACAGTGATGATGCTGATGATTATTATTGTTGTTGTTGTTATTGTTATTGCTGTTACTATGGCTGTTGTTGCTATTTGTGCTGTTATGAATTGAAGAAGGACATGACGCTGAGTTCTTACCTCTACTGCGCAGATGCCCAGAGCCACTCCTGCCACCACCAAAGCATTGTCCTCAATCAGACTCACTAGCTTATGAAAGCAGCCTTGGATATCCTGGAGATGAGAGGGGAGAGGGGAGAGGATGAGCATTAGATGGATGGATGGATGCATAGATAGATACCGGTAGATAGATAAATTCATCACCCGGTTAAATGGAATACTGTTTTCTGATTGGCTGACAGGGTGTCCATTAAGGCCACCGCACACCGGTTCCGACACAGTGCTGAGCACTCTGCTTCCAACATTCTTTTCCATTGTTTTCAATGCAACCCCGCACACCAGTGCCGAACCCTTCTGCCGTCGATTGTGAATTACGATTGAAGTCTGTTTTGTCGGAGCCGTAGATTGACATCCATTGTTATTTCTCATGCTACAGGGTTAAGCCAGCCGCACACCGGTTCCGACAGCATTGCGGAGCACTTGCGAATCCGACAATTTTGCCTAGCACCTAGCACAGTAGCCTGTGAAATTAACATTGGATGTCAATGCTTTCACATATTTTAGACAAAATCACACCGGATTTCCCCTTTAAATAGATTTCTTAAGTAGGTAGGCAGGTAAGTATTTGTTTCCAGGGAAGGTGTTTTTACAGCAGGGCCTAAAGCTAAATGCTACTACGCTAAATGCTAGTAAGCTACCAGGGCCGGTTATAGCCTTTTTGGTGCCCAAGGCCAGTTATGAGTTTTCTAGAAATATATGCAAAATACTAAAGAAAATACTGTAATAAATGTATTGTGATGCCCCCTTGATATTTGGTGCCCTAGGCGATCGCCTAGTTTGCCTATGCCTAGAACTGGCCCTGGCTGTAACCTACTATACATGTGAATGAAAGACAGGGAAAGACAAATGAAAGACTTACTGCTGATTGGGCTCCACCAACGTAACAGGTTTCAGTGCCCTCTCACAGCACTCGGATGGGTACCGATTTAGTTGCTGTTGACAGAACGGTGATCCTTCAAAGTCAGTGTAGTTGTTGTATCCACAGCAATGCAACTGGAGAGAGAGAAAGAGAGAGCGAGATTATCATGTATTATAATATTCTGGTTATTATTCATACCATAATTTCGTACAATTGAACGTGTAGCCTACTTTTATCTTTGTCCTAAACTACCACATGTGGTTTTTGTACTTGTATTAGGGACCACAATGGAAATAAGCCTTAGGGCTTTTTTGTGTTTTAATCCCTGTCTATTTTTTTAAAATGTATGATGGTCACTGTTGCCATGCTATGTTTTTTTACATCTAATAGACTAAATAAATTCAATCAATCAATCAATCAATCAATCAATCGTACTAGCCAAGGGGAAGCTGCAACAAAATTTTGTTGATTATTTTTCAGTGACAAAAAAAAGACATCTAATAATGTAATTTTTTACCATCCCACCCCATGATCCTGATTTTTATCAGGTCCCAAAATCCCTCCCAATTCCAATCCCAATCCCAGATTATGTGTAGAGCTAGAACAAAGACAGACGTCACCAACCCTTTATTCCCCTCAAAGAGCTACTTTGACCAAACTCAACACAGAGAAGAGCTATACTAACTACTCTTAGCTCTCTGCCATTTTGCTTTTGTTATGTCGCTGTCAGAGGAAAAGAAGGTTGCCGGCTACAGCAGGCAAAGCAGGAGGAGACTACAGTAGACCTGCCTACCCCTTCCATTGCAAGAGCTACACAGAGAAGAGCTACTCTAGGCTTAGCTTTCTGCCATTTTGATTTTGTAAATGTTGCTGCAGTTGACCCGCCTACATTTTTCATCGTTGTGTCCCAGAAGGTGGTCAGACCCTCATTTTCACCGTAGTCCTTCTCAATGCTGGCGGCCACCTGTACTCCAATATCTTCAAGAGCTTCTTCTACCTGCAGTAAAACAATATGGCACTGTCAGGAAGTGGTCTCACCAGAAGACAGGTATGATACTACTGAACATACTCTGGATGTGGTATCCATAGTAATATACTATAATAACAACTATAATACAATAATGTAATATAATATTAATGGGCATCACACACACACACACACACACACACACACACACACACACACGTTTTGGGTTAAATTAATCCATTAGAATCGTTTTTTATATGGTGTGATTAGTGGTTATCAACCCACAATGGCTTTAAGTGATATAAATGATGTAAAATATTTTCATGATCATTATCAGCCTCACCAGCGGCTGGAAGACAAACAGGACCACTGCTGCGGCCACCTCAGCAATGAAGATGATGAGGACGATGATGAAGAACTAGAGAGAGAGAGAGAGAGAGAAAGGGGGGTGAGGTGTCATTTTTTTATTATTTAACTTTCTGAACATAATACAAATCCAAATTTACATTTTTTGATAATATAACATAACATAAATATTGTTAAGTAGTATTTATTGTCAATAAGTCTTATGTGCCCTGCACGTGTGTGTGTGTGTGTGTGTGTGTGTGTGTGTGTGTGTGTGTGAAGGGTCATTAATCCCATTTACATTAATGGTATGCTTAAATATAATATAATATAGTTAATTGACAATAAATAACATCTTGTGTGCCCTACACGTGTGTTTGTGTGTATGTGACTGTGTGTGTATGTGACTGTGTGTGTGTGTGTGTGTGTGTGTGTGTGTGTGTGTGTGTGTGTATGTGTGTGTGTGTGTATGTATGTGACTGTGTGTGTATATGTGACTGTGTGTATGTGACTGTGTGTGTGTGTGTGTGTGTGTGTGTGTGTGTGTGTGTGTGTGTGTGTGTGAAAGGTCATAGGTCACTCACGCTGAGCAGCATGCAGCGACTCTCCTTCACGGCCCCGCAGCAGCCCAGGAATCCGATGAGCGTGAGCACGACCCCGACGCCGATGAGCAGGTAGCCGATGTTACTGAGCTGCTGCAGCTCCGCCGGAGCGTCTTCTATGTGGTCCAGGAAAGCCAGCATAGACCCAGAGTCCACCTGCACCCAGATCCCCACACCCAGCAGGGCAGCACCTACCACCTGTACAGGAGAGGGGGGGAGAGAGAGAGAGAGAGAGAGAGAGAGAGAGAGAGAGAGAGAGAGAGAGAGAGAGAGGGGTTCCGTGGAGGGAGAGGAAAATGGAGAGAGAGACATAGAGAAAGAGTGAAAAAGAGTTTGGGAAAGAGGGAGAAAGAAAGAGACAACGGGAGAGGAAAAGTGGGAGAGTACAGGATAATTGGAGAAAGAGAAAGAGAGAGGGGGGAGAGAGAGAGAGAGAGAGAGAGAGAGAGAGACAGAGAGAGAGAGAGGGAGATGTGGAGGGAGAGGAAAATAGAGAGAGAGACATAGTGGGAGAAGAAGAGAGTGAAAAAGAGTTTGAGAAAGAGGGAGAAAGAGACAGAGAGAGTGGGAGAGGAAAAGAGTGGGAGAGTGCAGGAGAAATGGAGAAAAAGAGAGAGTGATCGAGATGGAGCAGGAGAGGGAAAGAGAAGGGGACATAGAGATGAAGACAGGGACAAAAGAGAGAGTGAAGGAAATATGGAGAGAAATAGAACAAGAGAGAGAGATAAAGTTTGGGAGAGAAAGAGAGAGAGAGAAGCAAAACAGAGTAATGCCGGAACAGATGCAGGGAGTAATGAAAAGAGGGAGGGAGGGAGAGAAAGAGAAACAGTATTAGAGAGAGAGAGAGAGAATACAGAGTCAGTATAGACCTTTTAACTCTGATTCCTTTGACCCCCAAATGGCCGTAGCCAGCAGGGCAGCTAACACACATCACTGAGTAGAGGAGAGAGGCTAGGCCTAGAGAAAATTGACCTTTGACCTCAAGACCACTGTCCATCACCTAGGGCCTTGACCAAACTGCCCCTCCTCCCACTACCACTACTATATGCTGATGACGCGTTGTTCTGGTGCCACAGTCTTATTTAGCTACCCAGGGACACTTTTTTAAGGTGAGCTGCAAAACTTTACTGCTACATCCATCTCTCACCACTAGGGGGAAGCACATAATACTCAATATCATATGATGGGACAGAGTGGAATGGAAATAGAACATTAGAATGGAATATTCAACCTGCTCTAGGCCTAAAGCTACAATATCATGGCCAGAACAAAATATTACGTATTATTCAAAAATATTCTATCCCAGCCCTTGACCAAATAACTCAGCAATTAATGTTCTGTATCTCTCTATCTTCTGTCTCATGCAAGTAAATTAATACTTGCTATGGATATACTTGATAAAAACGACTGAAACCATTCAATTAATAGAATTGGTGATTCTTCAGGCTAAGCTGGTATACCATTATACTCGACTTATTAAAAGCTTGTTGTCATCCGAAGTCACTTTGAGAGAGAGAGAGAGAGAGAGAGAGAGAGAGAGAGAGAGAGAGAGAGAGAGAGAGAGACAGTCATATGACACTAATCTAGTGGTCATTCAGGAAGCCATTCTCTTTTATGAGGGTAATCATCATCTGACACGGTTACTGGGCAGAGGGACACAAAAACATGTTTGACGCTTCTCCTAGACTCTCCCAAACATAGACCCTCATTGGTC
>JAODXP020000183.1:94814-102314 GCA_027497455.2 Sardinella longiceps
GATGCGCGTCTGTATGTGTTCTATTCTTTCCCTCGAGTTCGCTGACCTAGCTGTCATCCTAGTCAGACCCCAAACACGTGTCTGTGTGAGTGTGTCATTTCAGCAAATACCCACAGTAGGCAATGATTGTTTGAATTATCTGAGTTGAATTGATCTGAATGGGGTTTACCTGAATTTGTTACATTTACATTATGCATTTAGCAGACACTTTTATCCAAAGCAACTTACATTTGTCAACTATCTATTACTTCATGCAGGGCAAGTTAGTGCTCAAAGGCACAACAGTAGGCCTATCTACCAGCCAAGATTTGAACCCACACTTTCCAGTGTACTAGCATTGCTAACCATGTGTCCGTTTCCCAAAAAGCATAGTTGCTAGCCAGTTAGGGAATTGTGAATGGGAAATTGCATTATAACACACACACATACACACACACACACACACACACACACACACACACACACACACAAACAGAGCTGGGGTTGGTTTATGACACGTTGGGGCCAAACTTTCTGCTTTCTGTCTCCCGTTTCCCTAAAGCATAGCCGCTAGCCAGTTAAGAAATTGGGAATGGGAAATTGCATTGCGACTTTTGGGAAACAGTCCCCTGGATCCTTAACCACTACACCACCGCCCTCATTATTTGATCTGAATTGTGGTTGTTATATTATGACTCTCTAACCAATTAGTAACATGCTAAAGCTACAATGTCTGAGTCCATATTGTACAGCATAGCCTGCTGATGATGCTAATATAGCCTAAAGATATACCATCATTCAACAAGACAGACATCTACATAAAAGGAGACATACTGTAAGTAGCAAACATCAAGAGGTTAACGCCCTGTCACTGTGTGCTTTGGTAAAGTGGTTGCCAAAGGCATGGGTTACAGTAAGCCTACTCATTGATTCCTTACAATTGTATAGGCTCAACAAGTGTTGTGACAATTTTACAAATGTAGCCCACCTTTAGCATACAAGATGGAGCAAGTTTTAGAATTTAGAATCTATAGCTGGTCATTTACAGGCTCACCAAAATATAGAATAAAATTTAAAATATGTTACTGTACTAATTTTCTGACAATATTCAGAAAGTTAGTTCAAAGGCAAGTTATCTGTTGGCATACAAGTTAGTTAAATATTTTTCCTCCCTTATCTGTCTGTGCTCTGGTTTACCCAACGTAGTCTGTCATTTGGGAAACCTGATGTGACCCTTGAGACAGAAGTTCTATACTCTTTACTTGTGCACGTGAATTGCTAAATACCGTCACCCTTTAAAAATAATCACCTAAGTCTTTCTTTTTCTTTCTTTTTTTTCGTCACATTTTTCATAAATTGCATGAAACATAACCAAAACTACTTTTTCAGATGTTTCGAGAAAAAATCAAATTGTTGACTTGTGCGATAATTTTTACAAGTTGACGATACAGCGAGCGGAAGTCACTCACAATGAGGCTATGCAAGGCAAAACAAAATACATAATACCAATAGCCTATTTAAATGTTTCAATAAAGACAAGACTTTATAAATCTAAATAATGACATCTAAATGCCAATAGCCTATTTAAATGTTTCAATAAAAACAAGACTTTATAAATCTAAATAATGACATCTAAATGCCAATAACTAATGAATGAAGCCAATAGCCTTCAATGAAAACAAGACTTGAAGACAATGAAGACAATAGCCTTCAGTGAAAACAAGAGTCTATAAAAGAGAGATGACAAGCCTTCAGTGAAAACAAGAGTCTATAAAAGAGAGATGACAATAGCCTTCAGTGAAAACAAGAGTCTATAAAAGAGAGATGACAAGAATGAAGTCATGAGCACACCTGTTCGAAATGAAGACCGGCCAAAGAGTTTTTTTTCAGCAGCCTGCGAGTTTCGGCAGTGGCCAGTGACAGGTGTAGAGTATGAGTGCACGTCCAGGTGAGAATGACTACTGTGTGTGAGTATCTGTTCCTTTTTTTACAACTGACAAGGTTACGGTAGCAGGGGGGTGGTCCAAACATCACAATTCCCATTTCCTATTGGCCAGACTTCAGGCCAATGGACACACACACACACACACACACACACACACACACACACACACACACACACACACACACACACACACACACACACATTTTCTACACAGAAAACAGAACCATCAGTACCTAAATGTAAATAAATAATAGACTGTTTTTTTAACAGCAATATCACACTAGCAGATGTATAGAGAACACAACACCTTTACACACACACATTCTTTAACCTGTTGTCTTGTCTTGTGTGTTGACTTAATTTATGTGTCTGTGTATTTTAACCTTTATGTGATACATGTGTGGACCCCAGGAAGAGTAGCTGATGCCTTGGGCATCAGCTAATCCAAAATAAACTAAACTAAACTAAACTAAACACCAACAAACAAACAGCAACAGCTGTAGACACAGAAATACTGTTAAGGAACTGGATATTCAAATTAACAGTTTTACATCTGTTCTTTAATACAGTGTGTTTTACATATCTATCTATCTATCTATCTATCTATCTATCTATCTATCTATCTATCTATCTATCCCATTTCTTTTATAATATAAAAGTGAATGTTTCACACACTCACACACACACACACACACACACACACACACACACACACACGATCACATCACTAATCGGATCACCAAGGGGCAGAAAGATTTTATGATTATTTTACCCTGTGATTCCTCATCATCATCAGCCACCAAATTCCATTACACTGTACTGCTCCTAAATGTAAATAAATAATTGACTCTTTTTTAACAGCATTATCACACTAACAGATGTATGGAGAACACAACACCAACAAACAGCTCCAGGGCCGTGCAGAGACCTTTGGAGGGGCAGGGGCTCAAATTTTTAAAAAAGGGCACATTGAGCAAAATTTACAAACAACATGGCAGCTCTAATTGCAAGTACTTATTAATTACAAGAGGGATTGAGAATACTTTAATTTGAAAAATAATCTATCTTAATATATACAACAATAATGCTTGTCTTTATACAGAGGCTAGGGGGGTCAGGTCAGGAATTTTGTAAGCATTTTCATGCAATTTCCTTCATTCTGGTGCATTTTACCAAGTTGCTAAAGCAATTAATTCAATGACTTACCTAATTTGATTTGATTTCACACCAAAAAAGTAGTTTGCAAAGTACTATTGCCACATTACAATAGTACTGAAAATGGCAGGCCCACATGTCACCTGTGGGACTCAAAACCTACTGTCTGTGTGTGTGTGTGTGTGTGTGTGTGTGTGTGTGTGTGTGTGTGTGTGTGTGTGTGTGTGTGTGTGTGTGTGTGTGTGTGTGTGTGTGAGCATGTGGCTGGCCTGGCTACTGCAGGCACAAAAATGTTTTTTTTTTCTTTCTTTTTTCTTTTTTTACCATTGACTCGATTGTAGTCATGACTTTGAGCCTGTGTTTGAGTGTAACATCTAGCTCTGGTATGGGGAGAACATTAACAGCTGTAGACATGCAAATACTGTTGAGGGATCAGATATTCAAATTAACACTGTTTTACATTTGGAGTTCTTTAATAGGCTGTGAGTTTTAAATATCTATCTATCTATCTATCTATCTATCTATCTATCTACGGTATCTATCTATCTGTCTGTCTATTTATCTATCTGTCGGTCTGTCTGTCTCATTTCTTTAATAAACACATACAAGTGAATGTTTCCCATACACACACACACACACACACACACACACACAAGCGTGCGGTCGCATCACTAATAAGGGGCAGAAAGATTTTATGATTATTTTACCCTTTGATTCCTCATCATCATCATCATCAACCTCCAATTTCCATTACACTGTACTGCTCTATTAGACTTTGAGCTTGTGAACAGCTTATCACACACACACACACACACACACACACACACACACACAGCAGGCTTATGACATGTTGGGGCCAAACTGATGCCTCCAGCTCACAGCCAGAGTTGAGTTTTTCCCTGCTTTTCTAGAAATATAAACAAAAACATTAAATGAAAAAAAGGGTCCAAGGCACTTGGAAAAGTGTTTCAATATTTCCTTTATTCACATGGCCGTTTCATGTAGAAAAGATAGATAGAAACAAGGTGAGCAACAACCCACACGTAGGCTAGCGGCACAGACAGACGCTACTGTACGTGTGGGCGAAGACTACCTTGGACCCTTGGTTTTTAACTTCTTTTTTGTAATCCCACAAAACAAAGGCCTACACTTTTTCATGAATTCTTGAGCACTATTGATTTTCTTTTTTTGCATCACATAAAAACATTTTTTTTATTACCGTAATTTCCCGACTATTAACCGCGGCTTTGATTGATTGATTTTGCAAAATTTCTTCCACAATGAGGTTAAAACAGGGGGCAGTTAACATGGTGTTGATATTTTTAACTTGCAAAAAACACTGTCCTGCGGCTTATACACAATGCGGCTTATATGCGGAAATTACTGTATTATTATTGCCAATGGCCCCATGACATTAGGCATCCTATATCACCTAATGCTTTTATTGCTTTGTTCATCTTTGCCTACTGGCCCTTCAAAAACAGACACGCACAAACTCACACAGATGCACACACACACACACACACACACACACACACACACACACACACACACACACACACACACACACACACAAGTGAGGCAACAGGAATAAAAAGCTATATTTAACCTTTTTATGAGCGGAAATCAGTAATAGATCGCATGCCGTATCTGTGACATCACAAGAAGACACACACACACAAAAAAAGTCAACGTGTAACCTGATTTCTCTCTCTCTCTCTCTCTCTCTCTCTCTCTCTCTCTCTCTCTCTCTCACACACACACACTCACGATTTGAATCAACCAATTACATTTTGTACAGAAATGATTCAAATGTGTCAGAGACAGTACAAATTTTGGTAAGGATACAAAAGGATACAAAAAACATTTCCTCCATCACAAACCTTAGCCCACTGCCCTGACCACTTCCCTAAGAAAACATTCCCTCTGCTTCTTATCTGTGGCAATTAAGACACCTATTTTTCCAACACAACCCCTTTCCTGTGTAACATCTCAGCATTTACAACCTGTCCATAGTTCATTTTTTTTTCCCCTTCATCAACACCAAACAGTCAATAATGTAGGAGTGCACACTCTTGGAGCTGCTGCTAGACGAGGTTAACTTCATACAGAATTTAGCGCATTTAGACTCATGTCTTTTTTTTTTCTTTAGTTTATTTTCGCCACTGTTTCAGGCCTTTGGCCTTTGTCAAGGTTTCAATACTTTCATCGGCACCACCATGTCCTTTGATAAGTTTTGAATGGGGATGAACTTTGTGTTGGAAAAGGTACTGTAGGCCTATATGAAAATATGAAAATGAAAATGACCAGTCATGCTTTGTGGACCAACATTGTGATTGGCACCACTATGTCCATAGCGTCTGCTAAATGCATAAATGTAAATGTCCTATGATAAGTTTTGAATAGGGGTGAACTTCGTGCTGAGGTATGGTAACTATTAGGCCTACAGTATATGAAAATGACCAGTCATGCTTTGTGGACCAACACCATCCCTTACTCTTTGATGATGAATCCTGGCATTGTGGTCATAAAGTAAGCTTGCCTTCCTCAGAGGGAAGCTAAAAAACATCAAAAAAACAATAATTTAACATTCAAAACAAATTCACATTTTCAATGGAGGTTGTTTACATAGATATCATCAATATGCCTTTTTTTCACACTTTGAGCTCAAGATGAATCCTGGCATTGTGATGTTAGTGAAAGCATTCCATCCCAAAAAAGGGCACCAAAAACAAAACAAACAAACAAAAAAAACAAAACAAAGAAAAACAAACATGCCACAGTAACAATGTAACCTTTGCTTTTTACTGGAGGTTATTTGTTAATAGATATAATCAATATGCTGTTTTTTGTTTCCTTTCCCCCATGTGTTTGTTTTCTGCTTTTTTCCTTAGTAAATACAAAAGCATAATGATTTGCATCAAACAAATATTTTATTTTCATTATTCTCATGAACACAGTTTCTTTCCCATTTCTGACAAAACGAAACAAGTTTCAACTTTGCAAGTGACACACAGACAACACTCATGCCCTGAGCTTTTAAAACAGCCAAAACAAGAGAGAACCAGAAGACAACGTTAAAACAACACAAACAAAACAGACATCATCATTAAACATATATCTTTTTTTCCTATAGTCTCAGCATGTTCATTGCACATATCACCAAGAGCAAATAAACAGACAAATATTTAAAAACAAACAAACAAACAAACACATTCCCATTCGTAATCGTTAATAAATACATTCCCAGTCTTCTTAAAGTCATCCATCATCATCTTCAATAAAACACACTGAAGGCATAATAGGAGCTCAACAAAGAAACGGCTAGAGGAATTTTCCGGAGTGAATCTGATGAGGTCATGAAAGTTTTGTTTTCATGTCTCTGTATCTGTTAAATGTTAGCTAATGGTGTTAGCCGCAAGTTCACATCCAGTCAACAATGTTGTAGCAAATGCTGCAGTTGTCATAGCTACTGATAGCACTCGGTTGCCTCAATGCTAATGCAACGAATGGCCTCCATGATTCCTCTAATGCAGATGTAATCATTGGTGTAGTAGCCTAGGCTACGCATCAGAGTAAATCTATGGAACAGGACCAGGGGGGTATTCCAAGAATGTGGTTAAGTGATAAACCTGGTTAAATTAACCTAGAGAAAGTCGGAAATCTACTAACAGAGGAACCTGCAGGCTTTGGTTAGTTAAGAGAATCAGGAGCCGAGGCTCCTCTATTATGAGGTTTACCACTAGGCTACTATCATCTTAACTTACCCAGGGTTTGTCACTTAAGTGCCTTCTTGGAATAACCTACAGGTGTGTTATACCTCGAATCAACCAAAAGGGGGACGTGTGTGTGTGTGTGTGTGTGTGTGTGTGTGTTAAAGTGAGAAAGTGAGTGAATACGAGAAAGAAAGAAAAAACAAACACATACCAGGATACAGGAACCAGGAATCATGCAATTCAAGGCCAACATTATCTGTCTACACACACACACACACACACACACACACACACACACACAGGTCTAAACTTTGAACTGAAGTTTATGTGTGCCCAAGAGGATATAACAGAATGACAAAGTGAGACACAGTTTGGTGTTCTCACACACACACACACACACACACACACACACACACACACACACACACAGAGCTGGGGTTGGATTATGGCACATTGGGTCTTTAGCCTACTCACCCCCAGACCAGTGGTTTAGGTTCTAGCAACAGGTGCTTGCTATGAAAAAGGGACACTTGCCAGACGTGACACAAAAATACTACTTTGGATCTTCTGGAAAATGGGTACCAGTACTAACCCTAAGGCATTCTGGGAAAAACAAACAAAAAACAAAACACACAAACAAACAAAAACATGCATAGGTGAGGTGAACGTAAACAGAGTGACACATGCCCTGTTCATCCCCAACTC
>JAODXP020000183.1:109814-134814 GCA_027497455.2 Sardinella longiceps
TGTGGAGAGAGAGAAATGGATGCTGAGAGACATACAGAAGGGGGGGGGATAGAGAGAGAGAGAGAGAGAGAGAGAGAGAGAGAGAGAGAGAGAGAGAGAGAGAGAGAGAGAGAGAGAGAGAGGGAAAGAAAAAAAAATGTGTCTCTGAGTTAGTTGTTTGTTTACAGTAGTATTTTTCCTGTGGCAAATTACTCTGTATGTGTGTGTGTGACTGCGCGTGTGTCTATGTATGTGTGTATGTGTGTGGCATGCCTGTCCTGTGGCAATTTACTGTGTGTGTGTGTGTGTGTGTGTGTGTGTGTGTGTGTGTGTGTGTGTGTGTGTGTGTGTGTGTGCCTGTCCCAACCCCTTTAATCATGTAGCTTTGTGTAGATGGGAGGGACGTTTCCTTCAACAGCAGCCAGAGGGCATGTGATGACAAAGGGAGTTTTAGAGTCCGTGTGTCTTTCTGTGTATTGTGTGCCCAAGTACAGTATGTGTGTGTGGGTCATAGGAGCATATGAGCGTTCTTTGTTAAGTCTTGAATGTGAGTGTGTGTGTGTGTGTGTGTGTGTGTGTGTGTGTGTGTGTGTGTGTGTGTGTGTGTGTGTTATTATCTATCTATCATCAACTGCCATGAACTGACCAATCACAAGGCAGACTCATTCTAGTTAAGTCTATGAGGGTTCAGGGCTTAGGGCTTAGTGTTGACATTGGGGATTTATCCTATGTGTGTTTACTTCTACTGTATATGATCCTCCAGATCCCTGTACTGTCTGTATAGCGCCCTGAGGGAAATGTTTTGTATTTGGCGCAATTTAATCTACAAAATTAAATTCAATTAAACTGAATTAAATTGAATTTTCATTGCAGTGTCTGTGTGTGTATGTGCACGCGTGTAACAGAGGCCAATTAGCCTGGGCAAATCCTCACATTCCCTATCCTTCAAGAACACTTCTAATTGCTGAGTTGGAAGCCTGGGCTTTTCAGTTCACAGCCATGCCGTGGGTTAGTTGTAGTTGATGAGGTGGTTGTTTCGAGACCCGAGGACGGTGCAAACGGCTTTGGTAAATCATGTGCACGTCTGTGTGTGTGTGTGTGTGTGTGTGTGTGTGTGTGTGCAACTGTAACGGATGCCAACTAGCGCGGCTAGCTGGCGGCAGTACATGTAAATCCTCACAAGTCAATTCCTTGGGCGCTTCTAACTGCACTTAGCTCAGTGGTTAGAGCATCTGACTCCCACCCCGTGGGTTAGTTGTAGTAGACAGAGTGGCAGGTTTGAGACCCGAGTGTGGTAAGAACGGCTTCAGCTACACATGTGTGTGTGTTTTTACCCATATCTGTAGTTTGACCCTCTTCTCGTTGCGGTAGATGGTCTTGACCTTGAAGTCGATGCCCACAGTGCTGACAAAGGCGGAGGTGAAGGAGTCGTCGGCATAGCGGAACAGGAAGCTGGTCTTGCCAACGCTACTGTTGCCGATCAGCAGCAGCTTGAACATGTAGTCAAAGTTCTGGTCGGCCAGGTCGCGCTGCACCTGCGCCTGCTGGTCGCTCACCTGCGCCATCTACAGGAGTGGAGGAACACACACACACACACACACACACACACACACACACACATTTTAATTATTTACTTGAACCCACAGACCATAATACACAAAAAGGATTAATTTCAAATATTTTCAGAGGTACAATACAACATTGACACTCAGCGGAAAACCCATGAAACATACACACATACACACCCACACTACTTCAGGAGCATCGAAGTTAGAAACTTTGTTAGTTGCACTGTTGTAACTATTGTTGACACACACACACACACACACACTTCTTCTGAGGCATTAAAATGAAGAAAATTGGTTGTAACCATAATTCACACACATATCTAGGCACATAAGTTGCCAAGTCAGAGACTTTGTTGGTTGCACTGTTGTAACCATATTGTGACGTTCATCGTGAATCGTATCATGGGCTGAGTGTATCATTACATTGATAGTGTACTAAGGATTCTAGGCCGAGTCCATGAGGCACAGATCTGCCCAAGGTTTCTTCCTAAAATTGAATCAGTAAAGCTAAGGGAGTTTTTCCTTGCCCCTGTTACTCATGGATGCATCCCATACTGTCTGTAAAGGGTAGGCTGAGTCCATGAGGCGTGGATCTGCCCAAGGTTTCTTCCTACAAAACAAACTATTTACAAAGCGAAGGGAGTTTTTCCTTGCCCCTGATTCTCATGGATGCTTCCCGTACTGTCTGTAAAGCGCCGCGAGACGATGTACTGTATTTGAGCGCTCTACAAATAAAATTGAATTGAATTGAATTAAAGTGCTGTGAGACAATGCACTGTATTTGAGCGCTCTACAAATAAAATAAAATTGAATTGAATTGAATTAGTATAACTGTATATATACAGTAGCTGAACTGGCTAAAGCGAAGCCAAAGTAGGGGAATAAATACTGCAGCTTTAGCAGTGTGGTGTCTGTGAGGAGGGAGGAAAAAAAACAAAAACAGCTGAGAGCTGCTGTCTGGTCTCTGAAGCTGCTTAAGCTGACTGGAGCAAGAATGGAAGGCATGGATATAGCATCTTTAACAGCTAAGTGTTCTGTTTGTGAGAAGAAAAAAAAGACATAAAAAGACAAAAGTCCACTGAGGATCCACAGACTTGGCTTGAGGAACCACTTGACTTAAATCTATTTTTTGTTAGCCTTATAGCACAGTGAAACTTAGCACTGTATCAAACATAACTGTATCAAACATATAAAACAAACAATCATATTTAAAAGTATTAGTAAAGTGAGTTTGTCCCTGTTACTCATGGATGCTCCCCGTACTGTCTGTAAAGCACTGCAAGACAATGTACTGTTTTTGAGCACTCTACAAATAAAATTGAATTGAATTGAATTGAATAGGGCTCATTTGCGCTGCTCAACTGGTCATTGGCACAGAAGGCTACGCTGCCTGCAAGGCAATACCCCAACCCAGTAACCCTTACTCAGATTTGACAGGCTCAAAATGCTTCACCTAGGCACTCAGTTTAAAATTTGCACTTGTTTTGAAAACAAATGGAACAAGGAATAAGATTGCCATCTGTGCTCTGCAGAGATAAGGTAAGTAAGGTTTTAATGCCTGGGTTTAATGATGGGTGTTCATGCTGAGAGAAAGAGAGAGGTTAGGAGAGAAGGATGAAAAAGAAAAATGTTGATAGGGAGAGAGAGAGAGAGAGAGAGAGAGAGAGAGAGAGAGAGAGAGAGAGAGAGAGAGAGAAGAAAGGAAGAAAAGACAGAGATTTTACTACAGTGTAAAAAGGGTCAGAGCAGCACAGGAGCACAGGCCATAAAATCAAAGAAATGCAGCACATGCAGATCCACCCCCCTGGAGTCAGACTCTCTACTGGGCAGAGAGATTGAGGCTGACAGAACATGGAGAGAGAGAGAGAGAGAGAGAGAGAGAGAGAGAGAGAGAGAGAGAGAGAGAGAGAGAGGGAGGGGGGGATGAGTTTGAGGGAAGAGAAAGAGATAGAGAAGAAAGAGAGAGAGATAAAAAAAGAGGCAGAGAGAGATGGAGATATCAAGGAGAGAGAGAAAGGAACGAGAGAATAGAGAGATGTGGAGAGAGAGTGAGAGAGGCAGAGCGAGAGAGAGAGAGATAGAGAGATCAAGGAGAAGGAGAAAGGAGTGAGAGGGAAGAGTGGGGAGAGAAAGAGAGAGAAAGAGAGAGAAAGGCATAGGCTAGACAGAACAAGTGATGCTAAAAGAAAGACAGATTGAATGGAAAGAGGTAAATTTATCAGAAGTGAGAAAGAGAGAGAAAGAGAGATGGCATAGGCTAGACAGAACAAGTGATGCTAAAAGAAAGACAGATTGAATGGAAAGAGGTAAATTTATCAGAAGTGAGAGAGAGGCAGGTAAATGACCCATGGAAGACAAAACACAGTAATAAAGACAGAGAAATGTAGACACCCCACCACCACCCTCCCCCCATCCCTTATTTTCCTCCCTCCTTTCTCTTCTTCCCTCGCTCCACACGTCTGGTCTGGTGGTCATCCTCTGCTTTCCTCCCCACCCGTAAATCTCAGATGCTGAGTCCTGTTCTTTCTCTGATGGAGGGCCAAGTCCCCACTGACCACATCAGCACAAACCACTCACACACACACACACACACACACACACACACACACACACACACACACACTCGCTCTTTACACACACACACACACACTTTCTCACTCTCACACACACTCTCTCTCTACACACACACTCACTCTCTTTCTTCCCCCTCCCTCAAACACACACACACTCTCTCATTCTGTCTCTTTATACACACACATACATTACACACACACATAAACACACTCTCTTTTCCCCCTCCCTCCCTCCCTCCCTCCCTCACACACACACACACACACTCTTTCTCTTTCTTTTTCTCTATATCTCTCTCTTCCATCACACAGATGTGCTTCTTCGAACACACTCACACAGGTTATTCTAAGCACAGGGGCACTATTTTGGTCCAGTCTCTCTTATTCTTGCTCTCTTTCAGCCATTCTCTCTCTCTCTCTCTCTCTCTCTCTCTCTCTCTCTCTCTCTCTCTCTCTCTCTCTCTCTCTCTCTCTCTCTCTCTCTCTCTCTCTCTCTCTCTCTCTCTCTCTCTCTCTCTCTCTCTCCCCCCAGCCTCTGCTTCTGGGCACATGGCCCACACTCCACTCCACTCAACAAACAAACAAACAAACAAACAAACATAAAGAGAGGGAGCGAGAGATAGAGAGAGAGATGAGACAGAAGGATGACTGAATGAATAGGAGTGAGTAAGTGAGGGAGAGGTTAGAGTGAGCGAATGAACAGGTGACAGATAGAAAGAGAGAAGGGGGGGTGGGGGGGTCAGAGAGGGAGCCGGTGAGACAGAAAGAGAAAGGCTAAATATTATAGAGATTGGGGGGGGGGGGGGGGGCATGAATATGTGAGGTAGAGAGGGGACAGAGAGAGAGAGAGAGAGAGAGAGAGAGAGAGAGAGAGAATGTGTGTGAGGCAGAAAGAGAGGGAGGCAGGGCTAGGAAGAGAGAAAAGGATGAGTGAGTGAATTGGTGAGAGAGAGAGAGAGAGAGAGAGAGAGAGAGAGAGAGGGAGACAGAAGGATGACTGAATGAATAGGTGTGAGGGAGGGTGTGTGTGAGTGAACAGGTGATGGAGAGAAAGAAAGGGAGCCAGTGAGACAGGGGGCAGAGAGAGAGGGAGGCAGGGCCAGGAAGAGGGAAAGGGATGAGTGAGTGAATTGGTGGGTGAGAGAGAGAGAGAGAGAGAGAGAGAGAGAGAGAGAGAGAGAGAGAGAGAGAGAGAGAGAGAGATGCACTCAGTGCAAAAGTGCCGACACAGGAGGGTCCTGAGCCAGAGGTGCTCAGAGAGTGAAGAGAGACTGGGAGCAGCGCTAATGACCACTGATTATTACTGCAGCACTCCCCCCAACAGAGCACACACACACACACACACACACACACACACACACACACACACTATACACACAGAGAGAGAGAGAGAGAGAGAGAGAGAGAGAGAGAGAGAGAGAGAGAGAGAGAGGCTCACAGACATCTGTGCGCACTGGCATGCATTCACGGATGGACAGACACGGACCTCCTCAAATCAGCCAACCCACATCGGAATGACTCTGAACCAGTTTTTAAGTGTAGTCTGCCTGATTTCTTTCGGAGGACAATATTATGAGGAAATATTACATGTCCACAACATTAGCCTAGAGCCTAATGAACAGAGATTGTATAGCCTCTGAATATTCACTAGGCTACACCACCAGTCACATGGATGCTCACGACCCGGTACATAACAGACCCCTGTTCTTCTCATCTATTTAGGAAAGTTAGTCTTTTTTCTTTTCTTTTTTTTTAAGTTATCCATGTGATGATGCCTAGGGGAAAACGGTGGCTGTCACGTTGAAAAGTGACGTGGTGTCGCCGTGACAACAAGATAACGTCAGTCAGTCTAGCCTAGCAGCCGCTTGTTTGGAAACAGGGCGAAGCAGCATCTGCAACTGGGGGAAACCCTTTCAACAGGATATACCAGCCACACCTCTGTCTAGAAACACACATACGCACACAATAGCGTAGGACGCGTCAGGCAGGCAGGCAGTTTGTGGAAATGGCCTGGCTTGAAAACGCAATTGTGAGAATGACTCGATTTGGGTTAATTTACTAATTGGGGTTAGCGTAATTAGTGGTTTCCTGTGGCGCATGTAAATTGGTTTTGCGTTGTGGTCTCCGCCCAATTGTCTTTTAAAGAAAAATCTGTCTTTCGCCCCGTTTGTTTTCAAAAGGTGCAGCAAGGAACAAACCGAGTCGTGATCACTTAGCAATTGTTACAACCAAGGACCACTGGGTCAGAATGAAGTTGTTACACTTGCCAAGGCTTAAGTGACCATATGGTAGCCAAGAGAAAGAGGTGTTATAACGTTACGCAGACATGTTTATCAAGAAAATTCTTTCCTAATCAAATTACTTACCTTGATTTTGTAGCGTATCGCCTTTGAACTCCCACTTTTTAGCAATATCTGTGTTTTTTTCGTTGGTTTAAATGCTGTTCCCCTTGTTCACACACGACCGCATGTGGCGAGGTGCTTTCTCCGCTTGAAGCAACAGCCTCCACTACTACCACCGGTAAGCTGGCGTAAGCTACACGTTTCCTCGTCGCTTCGCTCACGACGTCTCTCCTAACTAGGCAACCCGATGGAAATGCGTCCCTTTCACTCCACTGGTCTCTTCTCCACCGGATCCGTGAATCCGGTCTCACGGAAGCCAAGCGGAAGTTTGCCAACAGCACATCAGTCTTCGCTGCGCGAGGCGCGCCCCTATTCTGCCCCCGCTTTACGGCTATGATAGCTTTGTTGGCAGCTGTCTTCAGTCCGTGCCTGAGCTTATGCCACGGTTTAGATCTGTACACGATGCACACACACTCCAGCAAATCAGTAGACTATCCCAATATGCTGCTTATATGTTGTTAGACAAGCAAGAAGGGACAAGGTAAAGGATCGGGGCGACTCCCAGTACTTGCTGATCACACACCATGGGTAAATAAATAAGATCACACACCATAGGTAAATAACCAAAGTTATGACTAAAAATCTTTACCCAGATTATGGCATGGAACAACGTTACATACAAATCTTGGCAATATAAAAAAAGTGCTTGGAATAATCCTTAGCCTATCCAATACAATAATAAATAGGCCTACAAGTAATGAAAAATGTAATTTGCACTTGCCATGCCAGATGATCAAACAAACAAATTAGCCTATGGTAGATTTGATCCCAAATTATTCATCCTTAATGTCCTACACCAAGCTATCTAGCCCCTTCATGGGTATCTAGACTACATATTTATAAATTGTGAGTGGACTGTTTATGTATTCCAGTCAGAATTACAAATTATGAATTTATTACACCAATGGCACTGTAGTAGACCAATCTATCTCTATAGGTATCACTGTGTCTTACTTAACCACCAAAACACTGAGAAGCCTAAATGAAGATGAACATCCCAATTACACATACACACATCCCAACACACAAAGCATATTGTTTCAAATTATATATTTTTCATTTATTATTTATGATTCAGACATTGAATGCACACAATTTTTTTCAGCATAGCCCAAAAAAGTTTCAGGATAGCAAGATAAATGTCAAAAATGAATTAGAAAACCAACTCAAATAATTTGTGTTTAGAAAAGTCGTTACAGACCAAACACTTCGACTGCAGTACAAAGAAACAACAAAAGAGAACTTTTTTTTTTTTTTTACATACAGTACTTCCCTCATTAAATCTAATGTGTTGTATTATTAGTACAACTTCCTATAGTGAAGCCAAAGTATTCTATCATCATGTTTTCACTGTTAAGGAGAAAAAAAAAGACAAAAGAGGAGGTTCAATAAAAGAATATTAAAAAAATTATATTAAAAGAAAATAAAAAATATAATATGATCTTCATATTAAAGGACAAATCTGGGGTGATTTAATACATAGTCCTGTTGTTTGAGGTCTTTGAGTGCTGTCTGGAGGGAAAAGAATGAAAAAAATTGATACAACATCAAAAAGTTGTGCTGTGGCTGCTAACATCAACAGACTGGAATGCAGAAAATATATGCCCCATTCAGTTAATAATAGCTGCCAGTCCACGAGTCGCTCTATGTTGTATCTCATTCTTTTTCCTACCGACAGCTCTCAGTGAACTCAAACAAAAGGCCTATGGATTAATTCATAGCAGACTTCTCCTTTAAACTTAAAATATTCTACAGTGTCATACAGTAGCTAATTAACATAGCTTATCATAGCTGTCTATAGCTCCTCCCCTTCAATTATCAAAGCCATCTACAGCCCCTCCCCTTTCCCAGCTTCCTGATCGAGTTCTTCACTCTTTTGGTCCCACTTCTTGAAAAAGATTGGCCCTCCATTGCGCACTCTGCCTTTCCATTGGCTGCTGTCACATTCTCTGGGCGGGGCTTTGTGATGGGCGGGGTCATTGGCCTCCCACAGGCGCTGGAAGTGGGCGTGGTAAGGAGCCACCACGGCCGGGTCGTCCGTCACCAGCAGGTTCTCTTGGTTGGACTGCACCGCCGTCAGCGTCCAGTTGAGGGAGCCGCAGAGCAGCAGGCGTCCGTCCACCACGGCGAACTTGTGGTGCATGTGAACCGCGCGACTCAACTCATGACGCACACAGATACCTGGGAGAGAGAGAGAGAGAGAGAGAGAGAGAGAGAGAGAGACAGAAAGAGAGACAGAGAGAGGGAGTGAGAGGGAGTGAGGGACAGAAAGAAGTGTATGATGAACTTTTAGCATGGTGCCTGTCCATCACAGCAAACTTGCACCGCACGACTCAACTCATGACTCACACAGACACCTGAGAGAAGAGGAGAGGGAGAGAGAGAGAGAGAGAGAGGTGGTGGAGAAAGAGGAGTATGTCCATCACACACCTGTCCATGCACCACCCAACTCAACTCATAACGTACACAGATACCTGGTCAAGGATGAGAGAGAAGAGAGAGGAGGAGGAGGAGGAGGAGGAAGAAGAGAGAGGAGTGAGGGAGAGAAAAACGAGTATGATGAACTGTTAGCCTGTCCGTCACAGCAAACTTGTGGTGCATGTGCACCGCACGACTCAACTCATGATGCACACTGATACCTGGGCAAGGAGGAGAGAGAGAGAGAAAGAGAGAGATAGAGAGATTCATGTTCATCCTCACAGGAACACACACATGCACACGCACGCACACTGATATACCCACATACACACATGCACTTACATACAATACATAATACGTATTTCCAAGCTACAGTATGTTCGTTCATGAAATAGGTTTCCTGTATGAATACCGCTATAGACTTTGTGTATGTTTTATACAATTTTTACATTCTAATAATTACTTGTCCGTCTTGTACGTCTTGCTTACCTACATGTTTTGTATGTAACATTGCTTTGGCAATACAAGTGTCTAAATATTTGTCATGCCAATAAAGCACGTTTTGAATTTGAATTTGAGAGAGAGAGGAGGAGGAGGAGGAAGAGAGAGGAGTGAGGGAGAGAAAGAGGAGTGAGGGAGAGAAAGAAGAGTATGATGAACTTTTAGCATGGTGCCCGTCCATCACAGCAAACTTGTGGTGCTTGTGCAACGCACGACTCAACTCATGACTCACACAGATACATGGAAGAGGAGGAAGAGAGAGAGAGAAAGAGAGAGAGAGAGAGAGAGAGAGGTGGCGGAAAAAGAGGAGTATGTCCATCACACACCTGTCCATCACAGCAAACTTGTGGTGCATGTGTACCACCCAAATCAACTCATAACTTACACAGATACCTGGGCAAGGAGGAGAAGAGAGAGAGAGAGAGAGAGAGAGAGAGGAGGAAGAGAGAGCAGTGAGGGAGAGAAAGACAAGTACTTTTAGCATGGTGCCTGTGCACCACCACTCAACTCATGACGCACACAGATACCTGAGAAGAGGAGAGAAAGAGAGAGAGAGAGAGAGAGAGAGAGAGAGAGAGAGAGAGAGAAAGACAGAAGAGAGGGAGAGGTGAAGAGGGAGAGAGGATGCAGAGGAAGAGAAAGAGAGAGAAGGAGGACAAACTTTTAGTGTGTGTGGACTACCTGGGTCAAGTTCAGCAGTCGCAATGTTTTGAAATGTTGAAATGTTTGAAATGTTCCCATTCATACCTATGGGTGACGTATAAAACTTTTTCTTGAATTCAAGGGTAGACAGGAAGATGATGATGATGAGAGAGATAGAGATAGAGAGAGATAGAGAGAGAGAGAGAGAGAGAGAGAGAGAGAGAGAGGAAGAGGAGTGAGAGAAAGGAGGAGGATGAGTGGTAGAGAAAGGAGGAGGAGTGAAAGAGATGAGGAAGTGAGAGAGAGAAAGAGAGAGAGAGAAAAGCAGGAGTGAGAGAGATGAGGAGGAGGACGAATGAGAAGAAAATGAGGACGAGGAGAAGGACTGGAGAGCTGAAGAGGAAGAGGAAGAGACGGAAGGATGTGGGAGAGGAATAGAAAGGAAGATAGAGGAATAGGGGAAGAAGATCAGAAAGAGGAGGAGGAGAAGAGAGGAAAAGAAGAGAGAGAGGAATAAAAGAGAAAAGTGAGGGAGAGGAGGAGGAAAAGAGGAGTAAGGGAGAGAAGGAGAATAGAAGCGAATAGGAAGCGAAGAGAGGAAGAGAGAAAGAGGAGAAGAGAGGAAGAGAAGGTGAAGAAGAGAGGAGGAGGTAAAGAAGAGAGGAAGTGGAGGTGAAGAGGAGAGGAGGAGGAGGAGGAGGACCAGGGAGGGGGTAGACATCCATAGAGAGACTGAGGAGAGAGGAAGGAACAGCAACATATGGTCCCCATATCTACTGCAGAGTTAGACCAGCCTGCACTCACACACACACACACACACACACACACACACACACACACACACACACACACACACACACACACACACACACACACACACGCAAACCATAATTCACTCAGTGGACCTCATTAATGATCCCACAGTCCACACATACAACATACCTCACACACACACACACACACACACAATGGAACACAACATAGCACAGACAGAGACAATACCACACAATGTATACGCGCACGCACACACACACAACACACCCACACATGGCACAGATTTAATCTTGTAAAGAGCACTGGGACATTTCTCACATACAAGAGGGGAGAGCTGGAGAGAGGGAGGGGGAGAGAGAGAGAGAGAGAGAGAGAGAGCGAGAGAGAGAGTGTGTGTGTGTGTGTGTGTCAGCGAGTGAGTGAGTGAGAGAGAGAGAGAGAGAGAGAGAGAGTGTGTGTGTGTGTGAGCGAGGGAGCGAGCGAGTGAGAGAGAGAGAGAGAGAGAGAGAGAGAGAGAGAGAGAGAGAGAGAGAGAGAGAGAGAGAGAGAGAGATGGGAGTGACTGCTTCATTGCACAGCTTTGAGTTAAGTCAGGTTTATGGTCCCCCCTCCCCCTCCCCCTCCCCCCTCTTGGCAAATAAACAGTGAGTGAGGGAGGGAGGAGTACAGTACATATAAGGGGAATCTCAGAGACGGAGCGATGGAGAGAGTGAAAGGAGGAGGACAGGAGAGAGAAAGGTGGAAAACAAGAGCGAAGGAGGTATATAGAAAGGAAGAAAGGAGTGAGGGCTAAAAATGAGTGGAACATATAGGCCTAGTAGCGACTAGCGAAAGACAAGACTGTCTGTGTCCAAATACAACCACTGCACCCCCCGAAACACACCTGTAGTTACGTAAACCTTTTACCATCACCAGGTCTTGCCTCATCAAGACTGTTTTAATTGGCTGTTCGCAATTCTACTGGAACATGATCACCATGGCAACGCAACAAAACAGAAGCAGGTACGGACTTAGCGCTTCTGTAGCGCATCCAGTGTAGTTACTAATCTGCAGCAATGGTGCAATGAGCCCACTTAAAATAGCAAGATTACACAACTTTCCTAACAATATTCCCAACACTCTCGGTCTCATTATGGGATGTTAGGTGTAATGGCTCTACTCCATACACACACACCTTTCCCATGATGTGAGAATTCCACACATTCCAGACACAAATACACACATACACACATACTGTACACACACACACACACACACACACACACTAGAGTCATATAAAGTGTGAGCAGGGCAGATTAAACTCTTTATAGGCCCGCCCACACACACACACACACACACACACACACACACACACACACACACACACCTGCTTTCGAAAGAGCACACACCTCAAACAAACACACACAAACAAACACCACATCAGAAACTCATACCCCTATAACACATTAGGTAAACACACACACCTGCTTTCTGTACATACAACGTACAATCCCAATGCCCCAGTGCAGTTACGGGGACACTGTACTTTAGGAAGGGCCGTATTTCAGATGAGACGTTAAACCGAGGTTCTGACTCACAGTAGTCATAAAAGATCCCATGACACTTGTTGCAAAGAGTAAGGGGTGCCCTGGTGTTATGGCTGAAGTCCCAAGCTGGCTCATTCAATCTGGGCCCCTAATCATTGGACCACTAATTGGCTCATTTGTCCATTGCCTCACTCTGCACCTCTAGCTGGTGTGTGGTGAGCATTCTAGCGCAACACCCAGGTGGGTGCTACACATTGGTGGTTGTTAGTGAGTTCCCCCTTCCACTTTAAGCGCTTTGAGTACCTAAAATTAAAAAGGCACTATAGAAATCAAATTATTTACTTACTTACTTACTTACACACACACACACACACACACACACACACAAACACCACATCAAACACATCCTACCATCCTACAATCCATACAAAACATTAAACACAAACGGTAGGCAGTCCATCGCAAGTGGATATGACAGAGTCTCCAACTTTTGGGGTAGGGTAGGGCTTTGGAAGGGGGGGGGGGTGAGGAGGGGAGTCTGTCTGCTGTACCACTGTGTGTGGCTGTAGAACCCAGTCCTAGATCTGCATATCTTGCCACAAGAGGCACATCAGGCAGAGGCTGTGCTGTTAGAGCAGCAAGGTGGTGTCGCTATGCCCGCTTCTGAGGGTGGCATTTTTCAAGGCGAATGACCCCAGAATTGCAAAGAGACAGAGACACACACACACACACGCACACACATGTATATACAGACACTAAACCATATAAAAAAAACATACCCCTATAGCACATTAAACAAACACACACACTGCGGCTTTCTGTACACACACACACACACACACACATACCTGCTTTCCGTAGTACTCCTATCTGCGAGCCGGTGATGGTCATGTAGTCGCGGTCGGTGACGACGCGTACACACACTCCCTTAGCGTGCACGTGCAGCACGGCTCGGCACAGCTCAAAGTTGGAGAAGCTGAACACACACACGTCCAGCGACTCACGAGCCGACAACAGGTGGGACAGCAGCCGGGAGAATGAGTCGTCCTTTATGCTGTGGGATAAACCACATGGACTACACCACAGAGAGGGAGGGGGAGAGAGAGAGAATTTGAATTTTCAACGTCCCTTTATTACAAAACTTGACAGTTACAACAAAATCAACTTGACGCTGTACTCACAAAATATAAGCTAGGAATGTCTCTTAATTAAAGGGAGGGAGAGAGAGAGAGAGAGAGAGTGTGTGTGTGTGTGTGTGTGTGTGTGTGTGTGTGTGTGTGTGAGAGAGAGAGAGAGAGAGAGAGAGAGAGAGAGAGGTTAACCCATAGATTTAACGTCCTATTGTTTTCTGTGTCAAGGGATGGCAAAACCGTTGAGAAAGGCATTATGTACAGTATTATACACAATAATAGAAATAAATAAATAAATAAATAAATAATAATAAAAAAAATATAATTGAGAAAGATTTAGTAGATGGATGGATATATAGATAGGTAGATACTGTAGATAGATGGATACACTCAATTTTTCTCAATTATATTTTTTTCTTTATATAAAATCAGGCATTTATGTGCTTATATCATTACCAGGCAAAACCTTTGAGGCGTTATAAACCCTATGTATGTAATAAAAAATGACAACTGAGAATACCAGGCGCTTAAGATTATGTCTTTACCAGTCATGTGTAGTCGCATCTCCCGCGACGAAAAGTCTCTCCACGCAGCTGGGCTCGCTGGGGAAGAAGAGGACCTCGGTAACCCGGGGAGCGGGCTGCAGCCGCCGGTACAGCCAACGGAGCCACTCAATGCCCAGCGTGAGGCCAACCACACCCACGCCCACCAACTTCAGCACCTCCGACACCGACTGAGGAGTTTAGAAGGGAAAGGCGAAAGTAGTTTTTGTAAATAGAGATGACTGACTTGAAAAAATATTTTGAAAGGGCTTACGGGATTGCATTGAATGTCCGTAACAGTACAGGAGAAACAAAGATTTCGGTCACGAGCAAATTTGTCAGATCAAGCTACCAATGCCACATGGAAAAACATGTTTTACCATGCATGCGACTGGTAAACTAGCCAACAAGCTCTCGCAAATGCTAGCTGATGAAGTTTGCAGAAAATTGAACGTTTCAAGTAAAATAGAGCTTCGTTACACGAGTAGCAGGGAAATGAAGACTTTCATTTAAATATGCTGTTAATATACGGTACAAAGTAGCACAGGTGTCATATTTAAATTAGTTACCACTTCACCAAGTTCAAAGATGACACTTACCGGCATTTTTAACTTGTGGATGCCTGTCTGTAATGCAGAGGATCTTTACCGCCCCCTGCCGGCTAGAATATGTAAAACTGCTCTAAACTTGTTTTGAAAAGCTTAGGTTTTTTTGTCCGTTTTTCTTATGACAGAAGCACAAGGTCAGTAAAATACGAAAGAATTTATTTTATTCAGTTACAATATAGCAGTGTAACTTAAAATGTTACATAAAATCCATCTGGTTCTCCACAATAATATGGGTTCATATTTGACAAAAAAAAGAAGAAATTTGAAGAAAAAAGAAAAAGAAAAAAGAAAATGACTATTTACAAACCAGTCAAACGGTGACCCCATTTGAGAAAAAAAGCGAATTATGGGTACACAGTCAAAAGTTACAGGAATAGAAAATAAATCTGTGAGAAGTGAAATATGACCAAACATCACTGGTTACAGTACACAGTGGTTTACCACTTTCATACTGACTTATCAGATGTCAAAATATCCCAAAGTTTCTAAAACTGAGACTGAGAAAAAGATACAAATGTCAAAAACGGTCAAAAAATAACAATTCCTGTCGACTCCACATGAGGAAACAAGACCCATAGACTGTTCACTGTTCTGTTCTGACTGCTAAATACATCCTGTCTCACCTTCGATATTGTACATAACAATCCAGACTAGCTCACTTTTCACGTCTCACACTATGGCTGAATTCCAATGTACACCCTAAACCCTAAACTCTGAAAGACTTAACTGCCATGAACAGGCCAATCATATGTCAGACTCATTCTAGTTAAGTCTTTGAGGGTTCAGGGCTTAGGGGTAGTGGGGCATTGAAATCAATCTCTCTCTCTCTCTCTCTCTCTCTCTCTCTCTCTCTCTCTCGCTCATTTTTTGCCTTCTTCTCTCACTTCTTCTTTCCCTTGGCGGGCTTGGCGAGGAGGGCGGGGTCTATCTGGTGCGGGGCGAGTCCGCGGACGGAGAAGAGTCGTGCAGCTGCGCTCCTGCAGTGTGCCTCCGCACTTCATGCCGCGCTCCATCAGCGCCCCCTTCAGGCGGTCCAGGCCCATAGCCTCCAGCTCCTCCACACTCTCCACCGCAGACAGGTCCACCGGGCCTGGAGACACACACACACACACACACCCACACACACACACACACACACACACACACACACACATACACACACACACATTAAAAACCCACATTAGACACACACATATATATCAGAAACACATGCAAACAAAACGCACACACACACATATATGAAGACACCCCCCCCCCCACACACACACACACATTGGAAATAGGCAAAGACACATACATTGTCCAGCAAATTAGAAAAGAAAAACAAAAAAAACACACACACCCAAACATGTGTACACACACACTCTGATACATTCCTACAACACTGTCAGGTCTACAGGGGCCTAGACACACACACACACACACACACACACACACACACACACACACAGTTTGTCTCACCTCTGCTTCTGCACTCTTGCTCTTGGCTGCCTGCTGTGAGCCTACAGCATCCACCATCTTCTCTGTTGTCTTTGAGCCTGTGTCCATCTTCTCCTCTTCCTCCTGTTGCTGCTGCTGCTTAATCTCTGCCTCTTCAACCACCACTGAGGCCTGCACCGATCCAGAAGCCTGGGCCTCGCCTGAGGTGTCTACCCCCTCCAGGGCCTCCTCCTGCTGCTGGGGCTCCCTGGGGGAAGGCTCCTGTGCTGGGCTTCTCTGTGGAGAGCTGGCCCCAGAGCTGGATGTGGAGGATCTGCTGGAGTCCTCCTGGATCATAGGAGCTGCTGCAGCTGCTGCTGCCATTGCTGTAGATGCTGTTGCTGTTGCTGTGCGTGCAGTGTATCCTCTGGAACTACAGGAGGCGCCAGAGGAGGTGGATGGGGAGGCATCGTTGTCGTCGCCGTCGCTGATGGCGGAGTCACTGTCCTCATCAGAGCCGACCAGGTCCTCCATACCAGTCCTGGGGGACAGAAGGAAAAAATATATAGTTGGAACTCATAAGTGCTGACTATAGGAGAACTGTAGAAAGCATACTGTAATAGAATGAGCAATGTGAAAGAATCACCAGAGGAGTGAATACAGAATGGAGAGAATAAATATAGAACAAAAACAGAGAGAGAGAGAGAGAGAGAGAGACCTACACAGAAAGAGCACGACAGACAGACAGAGACAAAGCGAGAGACAGAGAGAAAGAGACCAAGAAAGAGAGACAGAGAGAAAGACATGGAGAGAGGGAGAGAGAGAAAGAGAGAGACAGAGATGGATGGAGGGACAGACACTCACCAGAGGCATTTCTTCTTGCTAGGCTTGGGTGCAGTGGCAGCGCTGGCACTGGCAGCAGCAGCAGCAGCAGCTGGGCGTTTTCTGCTGGGACCCTCATCAGCCTGGACCAGCCCACTGGAGGCAGCTTGCATCCCTATTGGTGGAGGAGAGAGATAGACAGGTCAGTATCAGTAACTATCTAAGGCAGACTGCATCCCTACAGGCAGGTGTAGGAGAGATAGTTCAGATATCAGTAACCATCTAAAGCAGACTGCATCCCTACAGATGGAGGAGAGAGATAGACAGGTCAGTATCAGTAACTATCTAAGGCAGACTGCATCCCCATTGGTGGAGGAGAGAGATAGACAGGTCAGTATCAGTAACTATGTAAGGCAGCCTGCATCCCTATTGGTGGAGGAGAGAGATAGACAGGTCAGTATCAGTAACTATCTCAGGCAGACTGCAGGGGTCTCAGGGTGCCTTTGAGTCCTTCAACCTCTCTGAGACAGGGGGTGTAGGGGAGTTTTGGATACCTCTCTTAAACTGGTGTGTGTGTGTGTGTGTGTGTGTGTGTGTGTGTGTATTGAGTGTTGGGTGTACCTTTGAGTACGGAGTCCTCCAGCCTCTCGGAGAGGTCGTGGCACTGCTGTTCGTAGTTGGGGTCGCTGAAGTAGTGCTTGGGCTCGGCCAACTTCCTCTGCAGACGCTCCAGACGACGCTGCTCCTTCTCCGCCTCACGGTCAGCCTGCTTCTTCAGCCACTCCGCCATCCTGAAATAACACACACACACACACACACACACACACACACACACACACAGACACACATACACATAGTAAATTTTGTTCAAGTCTCTGTGGAGTGTAGATGTCACTGTGGATTTGTTACAATTCACCTTTTTCACCTGGCCGCCATATTCCGAATGAAAACGAGGCTTGGGTGGTAAACTAGAGGAAATGCCGACGAAACGTTAATTTAATTCAATTCAATTTTATTTGACAGTTTTACAGGCAGTACGGGAAGCATCCGTGAGAAACAGGGGCAAGGAAAAACTCCCTTCGCTTTATAAATAATAATTAATAATTTCTCACAGATGCCGGACAGAAAATCTATTGCTGGTGCCCTTTCTTACTGTTGGTACAGGTGGAAAGTTGGGCAGATGAGGAGCATCCCATTTACCAGAGATACTGAATACCGTCTCTGGTTTACCACCCAAGCCTCGTTCTAGTGCCTCATAGTAACGTAGGTGAAAAAGGTCCATTATGTATTAGTGTCCTCTGTTTCATAATGTGATGCCCCCAACATCCTGGGTGACTTAATTCAATAAAGATAAATAAAAATAAACACTGCTTACTCTTTCTCGTGATTGACATCTCGCAGCCTTCGGCCACTCAGGTCTCTGCAAGCCTCACGGTTGGTGGTCTTCTCAATCTGCGCCCCAAGGGCTCGGAGCATAGATCCAAAACCTGGCAGGTAGAGAGAGAGAGAGAGAGAGAGAGAGGCATGAATCTGATCCTCTTGGTAGAAATTCACAGAGAGTATTATTATTATTACCTCCGCCAAGGAGGTTATGTTTTCGGTCGTGTTGGTTTGTCTGCCTGTCTGTTTGTTTGTCTGTTTGTCAGCAGGATAACTCGAAAAGTACTGCACGGATTTGGGACAAGCAAGAGCTAATTAAATTTTGGTGGCGATCGGTGATCCAGAACATGAACTAGATTGTATATTGTGTCTGTGACCACATTGCCTTGGCGGAGGTCTGCGATCTCTGCTTTTCTAGTTATTATTATATTATTGTCTGAGCCGTTCAGAGCATCCATTGTTGATTTTTAAGTCCTGCCTTCATTGAGACATATGGTGCATTCGAGGAAGCTGGGAGATGGGACTTATGCCACTTGAAGCCTACGAGGTCCAACCTCAAAGCGTTCCAGGCAAACAAAGTGGCTAACGATTGTAATAGGCTATTATTTGCCTAGAGGCGGTTCCACTATCAGCAATGTGTGCGTCATCATTTTGTTTACAATTTCATGCCTACCCTAAACTTCACGGACAGATAATACAGCAACATATGATTGTCCTTGTAGAACATATTACATTATATTACACTATTTAGTACAACTAAATGCCGATAAATACAGTCTGTGGTCTTTCAGTTTATGTAAGAAGTTTCTGTCTGTGGGCGCTGCCATTGTTATGTGATGTCATTCTACTGCATCACGGTGAAGTCGGGGTACATCGAAGTACTCCCACTTCAAGTGGCGTTCCAGTGCACTTTTCGTAGTAGGAGGTCTGAAATCTCCTACCTCCCAGCTCCCTGGAATGCACCATTACTGTCATAACAATGTGGGCTATCGTGTTTAGTAGGAAACAACTATTTCTTATAGGCTAGATAAATTCAGATAACACATGTATTACGTTAGCAGTTATTAGGGACAAGTTCTGCTGGTAAGCTATTCACAGCGTAGGAAACCAGTTGATGGAGAACGACGACCAGAGGGCTTGTCACGCCGGGGCAAACAAAATTGTCGAATAGTGTTTTTGAAAGAGACAATTATCAAAACTGCCACTTTCCCTAAAAGTTGGCGTGTCCACACAAAGCATCAAAAGTGATCGTTGCGCCATCACAGTAGCCTAACGTTACTTCTACATGGACCTTATTCCTTACGACTAACGGTAGGTAACCTTACTGAATTTCGGGCCATAAATACATTAGCTCAAGCTCAATCACCAACCTCCTTTTCCTCCAAACAGGCGAGGCTCCAGCCGATACACAGACCCAGCCTGAAGTTGATCTTCGGTAGATGACAATCGGCCATTGTGTTTAACGTAGAAGTCGGTTGCAGGAATTCCCTAAAACAAGAGTATTTTCACTTTAATCATTAATCTCTCTCGACGACCAAAGAGTGGATCTTTCTATCGTCTAGCGTTTGGGCCAACGCTATTAGCTATCCTGCTAACGAGGTAGCATACGCAGTTACAGTTAGGTTTACAGTTAAGGCAAAAGTACAAGTAACTTAAGAATATCAGTATACAGTCACTTACATCTTCAAATGTAAATAAGTCGATTAAATTCTGGACATTCGACCCGGGAACAAACTTTAAATTCCTGAATTGAAGACAAGGCGAAATCACAGACACCTCCATGTTGCTGCTTGACTGAGAATGTTTTCCTTCCGGTACGGCAAGCCAGAGGGACAAACGTAGCAGAAACCCTCCGAGTTATTAAAATTACTCTGGTTATACTAAAACATTATGGACAAACGCGCGTTTCGTTTTGAATGGTGTTACCTTGCACATGTGTTTAATTTTCATTATAATTGCATTTTTAATTAAGTAAATATAAGCTAATGCATTTGTCAAACATTGAGAAATCTTTCGAATCTGGTTTTCGCGTTTTAATAGTACGTACCCACCCACAATCCTTTGCAACAGTGTCAAAGCAAAGATGGCTGCGGTGTACAAGGTTGCATGCCGTTTAGGCAACGGCACGTATTTACTTCAAACACGGGCTCTCTATGCACAAAGAAAACTTTATAGCAGTGATACCAGCGTCCCAACTGATGGAAGCGGTGAAACGCAACAGCCTACTACGGAGAAGCCAAAAAGTGGGTTCGCTGCCGCGTACGAACTTCACACCGATCTTCAACACAAGCAAGAGAGCAGCGCTTTCATTCGGTACAAGCGCAACGAGGGACGAGACATCCTTCGCCTCGCTGTTACGACACTCTCCGCTTGTACAAATGGGCCCTGCAAAAGACAAAATTGTAGTTGGTAAAATTTTTCACATTGTCCAGGACGACCTCTACATTGATTTCGGCGGAAAGTTCCACTGCGTTTGCAAACGACCATCGGCTGACGCTGACAAGTACCAGAGGGGGACCAGAGTGAGACTTCGCCTGATGGACTTGGAGATGACATCCCGGTTCTTGGGTGCGAATACAGACACCACGCTCTTGGAGGCCGAAGCTTCACTAATGGGACTTGTGGACACTAAAGCAAAAGCTTAAATTGCCAGAGACAGTCGGGCTAACGTTTAACTTCTTTTCCAAAGACTCTTGACGTTACTGACATGGCTTTGTAGTCCATTCCTGTTGGTAATGAAGGCTAATTTAATGTACGAGTCAACGTTGAAACTGTTGGCTAATCGTTTTGTTTTCCTGCCATAATATTAAACTTAACTTCTGTCATCATGTTAAATATCCCGTTCTTTTTTTCATGGAATTTCATTTAAAGGATCTGTGCAGTCAGGTGGACCACACATTAGCCTTTACTGAAGGCCCAGACTTGATAGACTTGCGTGTTTAGGCTACTTCATGGTGTTACAAAGAGATATGGCAACGCTTCCCCATATTTTTACCTTTTCTCCAACTTCAGTTAGCCAGCCAAACCAAAGTTACCAAACATGCCTTCAGTCAGTCTCTCCGTTGCATCGTGGGTAATGTATCCAGCAGATATGAGTGACACTAAGGTGATGGATTGGGAACAGTGAAAGTTGATACAGAGAGATGGTGACACTCCCTCACATTTTCCCCTCAACCCTCTCTTTAACTTTATCCATAGTGCAGCCGAGGTCAGTTTACATGTACTGCAGGCTAAGGTATTAGACTGTACCATTTTTATGATGGTCGCTGATTTGACCTGACCACTTAATCAAACTCATGATCTCCCAATGCAGAGGTGGATGCTCTACCACTAAGGCAACTGCCGTGTGCATTTGGGTGTTCGGTATCGTATTGGTGAAAGACACTCTGATGGGGTCAAGCAGAAAGGTGTTTTTCACGCTCAATGGTAGGCTATCTTCCTAGCAGTACTGTCTGAAAGGCTCTGATGTCAGGCATCGTGGACAGCCAAAAAATAACAAATATCCCAATGCTCATCTGTAACCCAATGCATAGGGCAGTATTAATACTGTGGGGGTTAGTCGCCTGGTATAGGCCTATGTTAATGGTGGCACAGTACCGTTTGGCAACCGGATGATTGCAGGTTTGAGATCCACTGACCACAGATGGGAAACACCTGATGCTCCACATGGAGTGGGAAGGATTTATCTTGTAACACAGAGGTATTCAACAGGGGGGTCGGGACCCCTAGGGGGTCCGCGGAGGTACTACAGGGGGTCCGCCAAATTATCTGAAGTATTTTTTTGTTATATATTCCATATTTTGTTATATATTCATACATTTTTTGGTATATATGCCAGATAGCAATTAGGCTACCTTTGGGCCGGATCCGGATGAAAGCCTTCATCCGCATGAAGCCCCTATAAGTTTTCTGGATCTGAGCCACACCCATACCAGATAGAAGTTTTGGCTTAAACATTCTTGAACCAAACCATTTAGTATTTGTGTAGGTTTACAGCTTTGGCCCAGGTCAGTTTTCCATGACTTAAATGGATTCGTATTAAATACTGTAGACGGATTTGGGCCACATTTACAATACGGATCAGAGCCAGCAGTCAGTAGAATTTATGGATACATCTTGCCTACCTCCATGTCATATTTTTTTCTATGTCATATATTTTTCTATTTCATGAATGCACTTTCATGAAATAAGATTGGGCACTTTTATGTACAGTGTATAGCGCAACTTTGCCTGAACAAGATGTAATGTTCTAGTGACATTTGAATTCGTCCTCCCAAGTGGTAGCTGCAATATCCCGGCTTTATTTTATTAATTATGAGTCTCAAGCTCTTTGCTTCACTCCAATTGCAACTACAATACCCCTAACCTACCATTAGGGGCTGAGAGACCTAATACCTCATACAGCTATACGTCTTACTCTACCTGTTGTACCTAATTGTCTAAATGCTGAAAGAACATCTGAAGGTGATCAGTCTTCAGTGTCCTTGTTAGACTTTATCCTATACAGGTTTTGAGCTGAGGTATTTGACTTACGTATAGTATATTTGGTTTTAATGGTCATAAAACACAGGTACTACTTTTACAGCGAAGCCTCCAGAATAAGATTAATTTTGACCAGCAAAATAATAATAATCTAAAGACATAGGCTGAAAGTTCAAAAGATTTCTTACCAATCCCTTTGAGGTTGAATGAACCAAACGAGAAACGATATAAGTTTAAGGTTTTCTCTTTTTTGTAGTTTCAGTACTTCACAAAGTTACAGGAAGCACGGCACTTACTTACAATGAATAAAAATAAAACAAAGTTACAGACAAACGGCTAGGACTTCTTCTTAATGTTGAGATCACAACTCAGAGCAAGTAGTCGTTGCAAGTGTTCAGCATCCAGTCGAGGTCCCAGCTTGACACAAGAGGAGTAGGGGATGGCGCGAGGTCGTCTCAGTTGAAGCGTCCTCCAGAAGCGTGACCTAACTCAAACCCGGTGTCCAACCCGTCGCCATAAACCCCCACTATGTTTCTCTGTTAATGCCGTCTTGAGCAATCATGTGAATTATTAATCCAAATCTTGCACAATTCTCATCCGGCACTTGTGAAACACTGCCGGATGAGCGCTCTGCTCGATTTAATCACAGATGACCTTCAAGTGACATCCCAGATTTACGACTTTTAATATCCTAAAACATGTCTTCCAGGAAGGATACTACTAACCCTGATACTTGCATTAATTAATCACCATTCATTACTTCTAGATATACTAACTCCAAGAACATTCTAATTACATCAATGTCTAACTAAAAACAATGAATTGAAGAAATAAAACATTTCAGATACATTTATAGTTAATATAAAATCAATACATTTAAAATTAAACATTCCAAGTACATCCATGTTTGAATAAAGTAATAAATTAAAGATTAGATTAAGTACTGATTCAAACAAAAAGAAAAAGGGAATACAAGATCAAATAACAAAATTGAACACTTAGGTAAGATCAATAAACTTCTAAGCCCTATAGCCCCCACTATGCCCATTTCAACATAGATATAAAGAAAGCAGTTTAATATAAATTAGTGCTGGCAAAATTAACTGATTAATCACGTGATTAATCCAAAAAAAATTAACTCGGATTAAAAAAATTAACTCAGATTAATCCTGATGGATATGGTTCCACTTTCATGGCATGTATTATGTTCAATTTCAGATAGAAAATGGATCGGTTATCAAGTCAAACTATACAAAGATTATGGCCTAGCTCTTGACTGTCCAACAACATGTTTGGGGAACCCTTGGGGGTAGGGGACAGGTATGAATTGCCCCATTTGAGACGAACAAAGCCAACTATTTAGTATCAGGGCCTTTACAGGGCAAAATAAGGATCCAATATACCCTAGCATCCAAATTCTTACTGGAGGAAATGAGTTGTGATTAAAAGTGATTAATCACGATTAATCTTTGAAAAATTTTGTGATTAATCAGATTAATTTTTTTAATCGTTTGACAGCACTAATATAAATTAAACCTCATCTAAGCCATCCAAGCACATGTCAGTTAATTTCCGTATGCATGTTGCAACTCTAACGGTGGTCGCATTCTTGCCAGCATTAGGGTCAAAAGGGTCAAAGGCAACAGAGGGGTCAGAGGGAAAACTAGGGTCAATGGGTGCACTACGCCTCTGCCTGCACCTGCACCTAGCTGTAGCTGTCTTTGACAAGTGGAGAGTGTCTGGTACTGCCGCTGTTTCCCTTCTACCACTTCTGGGTTCCAAAACACATTCAATGATTCAACTGCCAAACTGTTGTATGTAGATTCTGTGAAGATGTCAATATATTCCAATTACTGCAGAAAAGACGAGTATTGTAATGGTTTGGGTCAAAAGTCTTAGTAACATTTTGTTTAGACAGTGGGTCATGGTACGGCACATGCTTTGGATTAACATTTTATTTGGAAATATTACAGCAGGAAAATGAGCATGTTTCACATAATAGTAGAACAGAGCATATTATGCATACAGACACAAAAAGGAGGAGATATGGAGGAGATGGATGGATGAAAAATGGAAAGAGAAAGAGGGATGAGAAATGGATGAGGAGAGAGGGAATAAAGGAAGATAAGTACAGAAAAAGAATGAGAGGTGGATGTACCTGTTGAATGAGCAGAGGAAGGAAGAAGGGGAGAGAGAGAGAAGGAGAAGGGCAGAGAGAGAGAGAAGGGAGGTGACAG
>JAODXP020000183.1:139814-186620 GCA_027497455.2 Sardinella longiceps
TGACTGAATGGAGCATAGTGAAATGAAACTGAAAGTAATATAAGTTGTTATGCACCATACACTTAGTTTTAGTTGGCGGTTCACTGCTCGGTCTTTGTTGTATCAAATGTTCTGCTTATTTTTCCTACGTACAGCACTTAAGTGTAAGTGTGAACAACAGGGCTATGGATTGATTAACACTGGATTTCACACTGGCTGCCGAGATTCAAACCCATACTTTCTGGGAGACTTCCCCAGCTAGCCAGACTCCTCAACCACTACCATCACCCTGTGATCTAGCCTGGGAGTTCCCATGCTCCTTTGCACACTTATTTCATTTCACTCTGCAGAGCAGCATGGTGACCATGGCTGTTTTTCTCGCCTGGTTTCGGTATCCAATCGCAGAACAAAAAGGGATTTGTACGGCCCTCGATTGCATTTTACGTCACGTGGTGGCTCTGGTATTGGCTCCGAGGTATGTACAGACGCTATGATAGACATTTATAGCGCCCAATAAACGGCTATGGACAATTGTAAACGATGCTACGAGAAATGCAATAGGTAGGTCCCCAGACTAAATATCACTTGTGATTTTAGTTTGGCATTCGCCAGGCTACCTGTGATCACTGCCAGTTTTATATCCTGTCATCTCAACTTGACTTGTGGTACAAACATTCTGCCACCTTATTATAGGCCTCAGGGACAGACTTTTAGTACACTGACATTCTGCCACCCTATTATAGGCCTCATCCTTTATACTTCATAGACTTTACCCCACAGTCATATTTAATGCAAGTGAGGGAAGAAGTGATTTATGCACCTCAATGACAACATTCATGCAGTGATAGGCTACTTAAAAATCAGCAATTTTTTTTTTCTTTTGTTTTGGTTAAGCAAATCTCTTTTCTCTACAAGACAGCTCCCAAAGTCCATCACTGCTGCCCTGGCTTAATTTTACAGATCATGTCTTTTCTACACCTCTCCAGATACTTTGGGGCACCTCTGCCTCCTAAAAGGCCTAATAATAATGTCAGCCGTGCTTACCTGTTTCTCCTTCCTCTCTGCAGAGGCAGACACAGTGTCATGGCCTTTGTGTTCATCCACCATGCAGAGACAACAGACACAACTTTGGTCTGTACGACAAAATATCTTCAAAGGTTCCTGATGTTGTTTGCAAATCCTCTCCTGTAGATGACCTGTGGCCTCAACCATCTTGTGTTTACGTCCAGGGTTAACTTCATTATGGGTTTTAAAGTGAGTTTCACAGTAAGACAACAAACAATCCAGACAGGACTTGACAGCTTTGAGTTTTCTTCCAGTGCAGACATCACACTCCACATCTCCATGTCCAGTAATCTGAGCAGGAGCAGCAGCTTGGATTCTGGTCTTCCTCATCTGATCCACAAGCTCAGCAACAAGATTATTTTTGTTCAAAACGGGTCTTGGAGTGAAGGTCTGTCTGCACTGGGGGCAGCTGTAAACTCTCTTCTGATCTTCCTGATCCCAACAGGTCTTAATGCAGTCCATACAGTAACTGTGTCCACAGAGAATAGTCACAGGAATCTTCAGTAGGTCTAGACATATCGGACATGTAAAAAGGTCCGGGTTACTTGAAGTTGCTCCTGCCATTCTTGTATCTCTCTCTCTCTCTCTCTCTCTCTCTCTCTCTCTCTCTCTCTCTCTCTCTCTCTCATCTTACTGTCTTCTTTTGCTCTATTAAGCTAAACCAGTTTTGCAGTTGTTTCCTTTTGCCTGGCTGAAATGACTAGTTTTGTGCATAGGCACTTAAGAGAAGTAACTGAGTTGTGATGTGTGGGCGTATCTCTTCTCACTGTAATGATTTATCCATAACCTTGAACGCTCACTTACAGTCATAAATGATATCTCTCTCTCTCTCTCTCTCTCTCACACACACACACACACACACACAGACACACACACACACACCAGTGATGTTCACGCAAGTCCCAGACTTGGACTCGAGTCGCACTTAAGTCGCACAAACAAAGACTTGAGACTTGGACTTAGACTTGCCCTCAATGACTCGAGACTTGACTCGGACTTGAGCCTTGTGACTCGTGAACAATGATCATTTCGCTGAAAAAAAAAATCATCTTTTTGTTTTTCCAATGTGTTCCCTTGCTTTATGGGAAACGCGGAGCGCTGGCAGAATATTTCTCTCCCAGATTACGCCCAACGCATGTGTGCAGTCAGAAATCAACAATGACCATGGCGACGGCAAATTCACCATTTGTTGTTGCATTTGAATATAAAGACTTCTCACACAGGGCGAACAGCCCTTTGCAAAGAGTGTGGTGTCAGGATAAATGATGCTAGCTCAACTACATCCAACTTTATCAGGCACCTCAGAACGACACACAAGCAGGGAAGCGCTTATTGTTATGGGGTGTTTTTGATTATCTTTTCTTTTTGTGTTATTGCCTTATTGGCATGCTGTTATTATGTTCTCTGATGATAAAGGGGTACTGCATGCTTGCGCAGTTGCAATGTATAGGTTGCAAACATAAGTCTGTCTTAATTGATTGTTAACCGTGATTTGGTTGTGACCGACAGTATTTAATGTTACCCAACAGTCGGGGTTCGCCTCTAGAGGATCTAATGATGGTATGCTATGTTATATTGCCTAGTTTGTGCAGACATCCTGATATTGATAATGCCTCCCTGATGCCCGCAAATAGAATAATATCTCCCGGAATCTAGAGCTAGTAAGCCAGGGCATGCACGTGAAACATTTACGTCTACATCGCGCATGTGCGCGCATGTGAGAGTGAGCGAGAGGGACAGAGAGAGAAGCGGTGCCTGAGGGAACGGTGTGTGTGTGCATGCATGGAGGGTGCGTGTGTTGGTGCGTGCAATACATAGAGCGTCCTGATTGGCTTACTAATTGGCTGAGTAAACCAATCAGCTTTCAGTTTGGGCGGTCTTTTAACTCAGCTCGGTAATGTCAACAGGATCGGTGTGGCAGAGAAAGAGTCAAAAAAAAAAAAAAAAAAAGAAGAAGAAAATACTGTATAAGACCCATTTTACCTCTGATTATACAAAACAATACCCTTGCCTGATAAGAATTAAAAAATGATGACAATTTCGACAGATGCACCGTTGGTAACAGTGAATTCAGTATTGCCCATGGTGGCTTGAATGACTGTAAAAAGCATGTTGAGGTGAGTAGTGTAATTATCCATTATATTAGATCTAGGCCTATAACTGGCTGTCATGAAAAGATCAAACTATTTAAAACTTTCTGTAAACCAACAATAATAAGCTGATAAATATAATAGCCTGTACATTTCCTTGAATAATATAGTTTATTGAAATACATGATGAATAATCTTATAGGCCTACTAATATAGAGGCGAAGAAAAAAAAAACATCCCATAGGCTACATGATTTGTTTCTGTAATACCAAATTTTAGATCCTATGGAGTTAAGATAGGAAGTTTCTGTAATATGCTATGAAAATGCAGTTGATCAAAATAGGATTTTAGACCTCAAGAATGGAAATGCATAATATAGCCTATCTGTGGTATTTGTTTTCTAAATATTTAAGTTTAAACAAAACGTTCATGTTTCTTCACAATTTGGAATTTAAATAGCCCTCTTAAGATACAATGCACCACACCATACCAAAAAAAAAAAGACAAAAAAGGTTAAGAGTCAGTTTCTGTAAGAATCATGCGGGTGGTGATACAAACCCTCTTCATATTCCCTTCAAATTTTGAATACCAGTAGACATGTGCCTAAGAAGGACAAAACTGTGTTTTTAAACATTGATAATGTTCCTAACAAAAGTTAGGGCTTCCCAAAATTTCAGCATAATTTTGAGGTACTGAAAATTCCAGGTTTTTGCCTTCAAATATCTCATTGCGCCTTGATCTTACCATCTTGAAATTTTGGCACATAAATTTTGGGGAAATAAACCTTTGAGTAATGATGTCACTTCTGTGGCAAATTGAAGGCACTGTCTTTAAGGGCCTCTTCAAAATTGGACCTTTTTACATTTTGTACCATTTTCGTGTGCCTCTCACAGTTCATATGACACTCAAACCCTTATTAGTTTGTTATATATATTCACTATGGAACCTCCTCTTTTAGAATTTGAATAAAATATATGGGCATGAATTGGTGATGTTAAGCTAGAGGCAATTATTTTAGGCAAATATGAAATGAAGTGCCATTTTAGATGCTCATAGCTCTGTGTGCCATCACTCAAAACAGTTGGAATTAGCCTTACTTTGTTCGTCTGCACTCATATTATCTGTAGTCCAAATATCTAGGTGGCTTTTTGTTCTATCACCAAGTAAATTAATTTTATTTATAGCAGGTTTGCACCTATGATAACTTCAATGGAGGGTTGTGCTGACTATCCAGAGACGCCAAAGCTCTAACCCTGTTTGAGCCATTATCAGACTGTAGATGTGGTGGCATAGTGGTTATGTCACAGACTACCAATCAGCAGACTGGGGTTCACTTCCCAAGCATCACATTATTTATTTATTTTTTTGAGTAAGCAAATTAAATTAATTAAAAACTAAGTGTCTTGCTCAGGGGAGTAAGAGGACAGTCAAGTATAGAACCAACAGCTTATCAGCTTACAAGTGTGCTAGGCTGTTTCTTTACACGTTGTGCTATCAACACTTGATTAATGCTGTGTATACTTTTATTCTTTGAAGATGCAGTCTTTAAATCCAAAATTTTGATTTGAAATATGAAAAGACACTTGTGCGTTTTTTTTTTTATAAAATCACTTGTGTGTCTTTATAACTGTTTGCTAAACCTATTATTCTTGGGAATGGTCTCCTTTGGGGCAGTATGACCAATATCAAATCAATTGTCTGTAAATGTATCACTTTGTTTGAAACAAAAAAAAGTTGAATATACCCCTCAGACAATCTAATCTATTTAGCTTGGACATTGTTCACAGAATCTACTTCAAGACTCAGAACATGAGAATAACACATCCCTCTTCAGATCTAATAACTGTAAACTTAGATCAAATTTTTCTTGAACATCACATTAGACTCAAGATACTTGTGCAGAAGTGTTCCTTCCTAATATAAAGGATGCTTTTGACAAGTTCAAGAGGAGCCAGAGTTAAGGCCATGATAAATGTCAAGTATACAATAATATTGTCTGTGCTGCCAATCAATTAGCAGACACACCCTGTGGTGAAGTCTGACCATGTGTGTAGAACTACACTTCTCTGTAATGGTGACTCAAAATGTCAATTACCCATAACCACCAGTGGCATCAAGGTAACCCTTAAGTTGCTTAGAGTGAGACAGAAGCTGCGTTCGGAAAGGCATACTACATGCTATATACTGCATACTGCTTCAGTATATACTGAGTACTGGATGCTATACACAACATAGTATACAGCGTAGTAAGCCAAAAGTGATACTTTTCTTGTAATATACTACACAACCATGTGACCAACAAAGACCTATCAGCTTTAGACTCAGGTTAGAAGCTTGCTTCCCGCGCTAGCTCGCTTCCCTCAATTGAAGTTAATGGTTAGCAATCAAGCTAACGTCTTTGGCTGGCATTTGAATGTAAAGCCATACACAGTTGCTCAAATGCTAACCAAAACGAACTTATATCTCTAACAAACGAACAAAGCACAAATACAACAGTCATATGTCCAAGAGATATGCACATTGTGCAAGTTAAAACGGTTACTGTGTGAAAATATGCCACAAATAGTTAGTTTGGAGTCACTCAAGTTTCAGCAAAACCACCACTACTGTCCGCCATTGCTGCCAGGATTTTTGAGTGAGGGGAAAGATCGCGGGAATTGCGAGAATGCGTTGCATTATGGGATTGAAGTATCCGAGTAGTGAGCATCTGTTGTATACTGGCGATTTGGCCGCCATCAGTATGCCATCAGTATAACATCCAGGAAACATTTGCATACTGGTAAAATCATATTTTCCACGTACTGCATACGACATACTACTTCATGCCAGGATCAGTACACCAGTAGTACCCAGTACGCATTTTCGAACTCGGCAATAGTCTTTAGACATCAACTATGCTAAGTGTTTATAAATCAGCAATCTAAATTTTTGTGCAATTGAAAACAGCAACAATCCTGTTGTTGAGTATAGGGTCATTCCGTGCCAAATCAACAAATCTCAGACAAAAATTCCGCCTGACCATCTTGGATTTGCTTCAAACTTTATGTGAATGATGTTACCATACCCAGGACCTATAATGTGAAATATTACCATTGTATCTTGTATAGTTGTTGAGATATGGGGTCTTAAAAAAGGGGGTTGTGTGTCAAGAAAGTGGAGCTCTGAGAAAATATCCATGTTCCACAAAGCGTTACTCTTGGAGTTTTCATGCTACATTTATGAAACTTTCAGGACATATTTTAAAGTAGTATGTGTCTTTACACTGTGAAGTACACCTTTCACAGTAGCACATTTGCTGAGTAATGCTTTGCTGAAAATGGCAAAAAAGTTACATGTTCATTTTTTCCTATCTATTTCACAGTACTGTATCTTGTACACGAATGACATCAGATCTTTGGTATTTCTATGTAGTTCACACAAGTTATTGTACATTATCTTCAAGTAGGTAAATATTTGATATTAATAACAGCTTTTGAGTTTTGAGACATTAAAGATGATATAAATGAATTAAGACCTATAGTTTAAGCATATTTTCCAAATTACTGGTTGAGTGTACCTTACAATCAAAGTTACCACCACAAAGCCCATGTTTTATTTTGCAAATGCTCAAGATTTTGAAATGGTACCTTTAGCCAAACCACATAAATTACTATATCAAAGATGGCTTTCACAGTCTTGGTGATTGGTTTTTCTGCCTTCGTTGCTAGGTGTGTTTGTTTATTTGGTCCCTTGGTTGCTATGGACTACTTTGCCCACATAGCCATGTGCTTCTGGGCCTAGGTTCTGCCCCTCCCTTTATTCATCAATTAGGCTTTTCATTGGATGTTTGGTGTCTGCCTATTCCTTGTATGTTTAGCCAATGAGGTTTCTTCTTTTAAAGGCTTCTTTTTTATTATTAAGAGTCAGTTTCTGTAAGAATCATGCGGGTGGTGATACAAACCCTCTTCATATTCCCTTCAAATTTTGAATACCAGTAGACACATGCCTAAAAGGGACAAAACTGTATTTTTAAACATTGAGAATGTTCCTAGCAAAAGTTAGGGCTTCCCAAAATTTCAGCATAATTTTGAGGAACTGAAAATTCTGTTTTTTGCCTTCAAATATCTCGTTGCGCCTTAATCTTACCATCCTGAAATTGTGGCACATAAATGTTGGGGAAATAAACTTTTGAGAAATTATGTCGCTTCTGAGGCATATTGAAGGCACTGTCCTTAAGGGCCTCATCAAAATGGGACCTTTTACATTTTTGTACCGTTCTCATGTGCCTCTCACAGTTCATATGACACTCAAAACCTTATTAGTTTGTATATTATATACACTTCGGAACCTCCTCTTTTAGAATTTGCATAAAATATATGGGCATGAATTGGTTATGTTAAGCTAGAGGCAATTATTTTAGGCAAATATGAAATGAAGTGCCATTCTAGATGCTCATAGCTCTGTGCGCCATCACACAAACCAGTTGAAATTTGCCTACTTTGTTCGTCTGCACTCATATTATCTGTGGTCCAAATATCTAGGTGGCTTTTTGTTCTATTATCAAGTAAATGAATTTTATTTAGAGCAGATATGCACCTATGATAACTGCAATGGAGGGTTGTGCTGACTGACCAGATAAGCCAAAGTGGTAACCCTGTTTGAGCAAATTTTAGACTGTGGATGTGGTGGCACAGTGGTTAGGTCACAGACTAACAACCAGTTGACCAGGGTTCAATTCCCAGGTATCACATCATTTATGTCTTGCTTTTGGTAAGAAAATTATTAGGCGACATTACTTGATTAGATAAAGAAGACTACCACTCAAATATATTGCAAACAATACAAAAGTATCAAAACTAAGTGTCTTTCTCAGGGGAGTAAGAGGACAGTCAAGTATAGAACCACCTTCTTATTAGCTTACAAGAGTGCTAGGCTGTTTCTTTACACATAGATGCTCAATAGATGCTGCGTATACTTTTCTTATTTGAAGATTTATTCTTTAGATCCGATGGCAAAATTTTGATTTGAAATATGAAAAGACGTTTTTTTTTATATAAAATCACTTGTGAATCTTTTGATGTTTGCTAAACCTATTATCCTTTGGGGTAGTAGACTAAAGATAAATGACCAATATCAAATCAAATGTCTGTAAATTTATCACTTTGTTTGAAACTAAAAAAAGTTGAACACACCCCTCAGACAATCTAGCTATTCAGCTTAGACACTGCTTACAGAATCTACTTCAAGACTTAGAACATGAGAAAAAAGACTATGCGTTTAGATCAAAGTTTTCTTGAACAATACATCAGTCTAGAACACTGCTGCAGAACAGTTTCCTCAATAATGGGTGTTTTGGACAAGTTCAAGAGTCCCAGAATTTAGGGCACTAGTGACATCAAATATACTAATTCAGAAGTGAAATGCTGTCAATCAATGTGCAGACACTCCCTGTGACTAAGGGTGAGTCTGACCATGTGTGTACGACTACACTTCTCTGTGATGGTGACTCTTAATGTCAATTACCCATAACCACCAGAGGCATAAAGGAAACCCTTATTGAGTTGCTTAGAGTGAGACATAGTGTTCAGACATCAACTATGCTAAATGATTGCACATCAGCAATCTCTGTTCCTGTGCAATGGAAAACAGCAGCAATCTCAATGTTGAACATGCTCACTTGACATGTAATATCCAATATTGTTGTGTCACACATTTATCCTTGTCAATATGTGGAAAATTTCAAGATTCTTTTGATTTCATTACATGGCAGATGGCAGATAATTCTGCTGTCTCCCCCATTATTTAGATTCAGTGTTTTTTAGCAAGTCATCTAATTTCTCTTTCCTAGACATTACATGCTGGTAGTTCTTTAGGGTTAGACAATGGATTTTACTGAGAACTGTGTGCTTTACTAGATCACAATAAAAACAAATACACATGATCAAAAGACTATGCAGAGCCTATGTCATTCAATTTGGTCCATTTTGTGAGTGACTTTTTTGAACTTTTCCCAGATGACTCAAAAAAATGATTTGTCATAGCAATTTGGCCCAAAATACATGAATGTCTTTCCTAAATCTGAGCTTTTGATTATGTGGCCACACACATCTCAAGGGAAGGAGTGCAAAATTATACCTCAATATCTCGAATATTTCTATGAAAACCATGCCTTTGAATGCACCCCACCTCTTCCAAAGCAATGCCTGTGAGAATATTTGGAAACTGCAAACTATAATACCACCAAAACTGTTGGAGACTCAAGCACGCCTTTGTATGTAAACAGTTCAGGTGCTAAGCTTGAAATTCGGGTGCCTCCAACATGGCTTCAATACTGACGTGTTTTTTTTTTTTTTTTTTTTTTCAGCTTTGTCCACATGATGGTGCTGTTTTCAATTTCACGTATTTCTAGAGGACCTCTCAATGTATGTAATTCATGCAGTTAATAAATGGCATTTATTGATTAATAAAGCAAAATGCCTCCAAGATATTTATAATACAAATAGATTAGATACATGCCAACATAATAAAAATTGTTTCAACCTTTTTTACTGATGGCGCACAAAGATATGGTCCTCTAATTTCAATGTCAATTTCATATTTGCCAAATGAAACATCCTCTCCATCAGTACTTGAAAATTTTGCAATCTTCAACCAATTATATTTCAAAACAGGACCTCCCAATGTGGTCTTATCTTTATGATTGAGCAAGGTTACGTGTTTGCACAAGCAGTGAGAGGCCCCAAAACAAGGCTCCAAAACTAAAAAGTTGAGTTTTCAATGGCCACCTAATGGCCGTCAGTTGAGCTAGTGACCATCATAAAAATATGGCTCAAAAGTGTTGGACCCATGCTTTGATTTTGCCAAATATCAGAGTGCTGTCTTGAAAGCCCACTGAAATATGGACAGGCAAAGTTGTGCATTTTGAAAAGCATCAAATTTCCACCTTTGCCATGAGTCATTTCAAAAGTCCCTAGCTTTTTTAGGAAAGGTCCAAAATGTTTAAACTGTTATTTTTAAATATCTATCCCATATATGTATCTATGAGAATTTTTTCATTGAGATCTGAGGAGGGTTTGTATCAGCCCCTATGGAAATCCGCATGAGTCTTACAGAAACTGACTCTTAATGAGCATTTTGTCTGCTATTGTTGATCATGATTATTGTTGGTTTCCTGGTCATCACGGCTTCATGGAGGATTATCACAAATTGCTTTTTATGCACAATCTCTAAAGATAGGCTACTTCAAATACCACATTACCATGCATTGAATGTATAGCTGTAACTTTAATATGCTCAAAGGAAATGCAGTCTGTGATCCTGAGAGTTAATATGAGATGGCTTATAATTGTAAGAAACTAAAACTTCTTGGCAGGTGACAGTAAATTCACATTTATTGTCATGGGCCTAAAAGGACCAGCAATGCAATCCCTTCAAATATTTGCAAATTTATTGATAGATAGTTTAATTGATAGATGATTAATAAATGATGATCTAAATATTTTATTAAAGTATTTTGTAATTTTTTCTAGACAATTTTTTCTTCTTTAGTATAGTGAATTGACTTATCAGCAATGTTAATAATGTTAATGATCATATCTACTCAAATTCAACTAAATGTTATAACCACAATTGTCAGCAGAAGTGGCACGCGTCCGAATTGTTTCTAAAACTGAGCTTTTGAGTTGATGAATTGCTCAATGCCTGTGGAGTTCTACTTGTAAAGCACAGACCAGCGTATAATAGGTTGGTGAATTGACCTAAGGACACATTAAATTTCAATGTATGACTTACATTCAAACATATACCATACCCTTGATTACCAGTAGGAATGACTTTTCTTCACGTCATTACAAACTGTCGATAATCTTGGAAAAAAGATTGTACAAAAGTCTGATTAACCCTAATTGTAAAGCACAAACCAACATACATGATGATACCTTTGACTTAATCAGGGTAACTAAGTTCAAAATACATGCATTGTGACATACGTTCTCGCTGTACCCACATTCTAGCTTCTAAGTAATAGGCCTTGGCTTAAACATTAAAATTGTAGCACATTATTTAACAATGGAAATGAAAAAAAGAAAGTTTCATTAGGCGCTAGGGCTCATGGGTAATGACTTTTTTTCAAAGGGCACTAGAGTTGGTTGTGGGCGGGGCCCTTAGATTACTGCCACCATTGGGTTCAGAAGGCTAGTATCTCAGCCACCATGATAGAGAAGTATATCAAAATAAACTAGTCATTTTCTTGACAACATTTAGACCATGCTTTCTGACAGCCCTGCTATCAGCACAAAGTACTTGGAAATCAATGAATGAATCAAATGTTTGCACTAGAATATCACTCAAAGAGTGCAATTTTTTTACGAAACAGTAGGATGGAGAATAAAATATGAATTCCAGTTTGTGTACTGGATTACAGATGTTAGATACAACATCATCCGATACAACTGTCATCCAAACTGAATCAGTTCTTGTTTGCTCTAATACTGTCATCCAAATCTGTGCAATTTTGAATTGTCTTGTACACAGACATACACAGGTTGGCAAAACACATAACCTCCTTGGCGGTTGTGAACACTCTAGGCCTATTGCATCTGTTTGACTTACTCATTGATAAAATGCTTTCCATATAAAGCAAAGCAAGTGTGCTCACAAACTTTTAGATCTTCCGCATCTGTAAACCACTCATCATGTTTATTGAGGAAATAAAATCAAATTAGTTAATGAAAATAACTAAAATTGCTTAAATTAAAATTTTAAAATAAAAAGAAATTGCTTTAGACAACTAAATACACTGATTATTCCACTTTTCCCTGGGGTACTAGAAGAGGTTATTACTATTATCAGTATTATTATTATTATTATTATTATTATTATTATTATTATTATAAGTAGTAGTAGTAGTACAAAATAATGTTCTTCTTGTTAGAGTCGATAGTTTGATGTCAGTACTGCTAAAATTGGGGGAGGAGACTCAGTTCTGTGAGAGGGAGGGACTGTGGCAAAGGTACCAAAAGCACATGGCTACATAAACAAAACAGAACATGGTTAGAAAGGCAGAAAAAATCTATCACCCCATGCCTTGATAGCTGTCTTTGACAGACTATTTTATGTACTTTTCTTTTGGGTACCACTTTGGAATTTGGTGTATTCAGAGTCTAAAAACTTTTCTTTAAGTTGATGTTTTTATTTTTATGGTTGACTCTACCAGTAAAATTGTAAATGCACTTAAAAGTTGGATCCAATATTACCTTTGTCAATTTTGAAGTGCCATAAATCAAAAAGTTTTAATTCTTTCCGAAGTATTCCTCCAGTTCAATACAACATGATTACTGAAGTGATATATATTTAATTATTGAAGATCTCATATGCTTCAGTGTTGAAATATTGTCATCAAAAGTGGCCATCATTTTGTGTTTATACCATTTTCAGGAATCCATAACTTGGCAATTGTCTTACTCTAAGCTAAAATATTTGACAGTTCAGAATGTCTACATGTATGCAACACCGCCTGAAATTTTCAATTTTCTAACATGAAGTATGTGTAAGTAATGGCCAACAGAACTTAACAAAGTTAAAAAACTACATTTTTCCATGATCAAGACCCTGTTTTTTAAGGCCCAATATCTCAGAAAGTAATGTAGATACAAGGTTAATATTTTGCACAATTGCTGATGGGTACGATACCATTAGGCACCTAAAGTTTGAAGGAAATCCAAGAGGGTCAGGCGGAATGCATTTGTTGATTTCACACGGAATGGCCCTATAATCACTTCACAATTAGAAATCATTATTCTCTTGTCACATATCTATTCCTACCAATCTGTGGGAAAATTCAAAATTCATATGATTTCAATACATGGCAGATAATGCGGGTGATTTCCCCCAATTATTTAGATTCAGTGTTTATTAGCAAGTCATGTAATTCTCACTCTTTCGTGGACATTACACGCTGGCAGTTCTTTAGGCTTACTCATTGCATTTTACAGAGAACTGTGTGTTTTACTAGATCATAATAAAAATAAATACACATGATGAAAAGACTACACTGTAAAAAGTGATTAATTGGATCAATGTAAAATAATAGGGCAGCAATTCACAATAAAGATTTTATATTGACCTAATCTGAAAAACATCATTTAGTCCAAACTGATTTTTAGCATTTCCCACAAACTCTTTTATGGGTTTGGTGTAATTCAAAATTTTACATTGGCTTAAATTGAAAATTACTTTTGTACTGGCTCAATCTAAATTAACAGTTTTATTCAAACTGACAGTTTTACTAAGTTGGCAACCAGGGGCACTGCTAGAAATTTTGGGCCCTATGACAAAAAACTATCTATTTCTCTGGGCTCCCCTGTCAGTGCCAGGCCCTTAAAATCATCCTAACTTTCCTCCCCTTTACTGAACAAATAAATAGAGTAATCAAAGTAAGCAGGCTACAATCACAGTGCAATTAAGTGCCATCAGATATTTTTGGAATTGAGTATTCTGTTGATTATTATCTATACAATTGATAGAGTAATGGGATCATTTCAAGGTTTTAAACAGCAATATCAATAACATGTTATGCAAGATGACAAGCCTGTTAAAATGACCAAGCCTTTGGTTATTATTCTTGACCAACAAAGTTTTATGCCAACTGTTTAATGTAAAAAAGAAAGAAAGAAAAGGAAACCTTTGCCCCAAGGCTATTGGCTTCTAAAGTCATTAAATGCATGTGTCATCTGATATTGTACCAATTAACCCTTTATTGCGACAAGCATGTTGCCGTTTTTGAACTCTTATAACTCCTAATCTAACGTTTGATTTTGCTTAAACTCGCATCTAGTAATTAGCAGACATGTCATACTTTGATATAAACCTGAAAAAACTTCGTGTCCAATTCAAAAATATTTAGTGAGAGGCTTTTGAAAAAGCATGTCAAACAGCTCTTTCAGCGGGCAGTGATAGCCCCGCCCGCTGGAATTGCGTGCTCACATGACGGCAGGAGAAGGAAGGAGACACACGTGGATATAGTGATCTCATGTTGCTGTTCATAAAGTCTCATAACTCCTAATATAACATTTCATTTTGTATAAACTCACCTCTGGTAATTAGCAGACATGTCCTACTTTGATATAATCCTGAAAAAACGTCGTGTCCAGTTCAAAAATAATGAGTGAGAGGTGTTTGAAAAAGCATATGAAACCTGGAGCTCTGTCATGTTAGCTCTGTGTTAGCCCCGCCCGCCCGAATTGTGTGCCTGCTTGACGGCAGGAGAGGGAAGGAGACACACGTGGTTTTAGTGATCTCAACGAAGCAGGTTTGAATCAAATCAAATCAAATATTTGGGCTGTAGTGAAGTTGGTGGATCTGTTTAGAGCCAGGAATGAAATTTTTTTTAAAATGGAGGCGATAATAATAGTTTTACCCGCGATTAGAACCAAGAAAGCTCCAGGAAGTATGGAGCTCCATCGGCCGTCATTACGGGGGCATGTTCGCGAGGGTCTGAGGAGCATTTTTGTCATTTACATCAATCGCGTATCTCTTACCGCTTTTGCGCTACACGCGTTTGAAATTTAGACGCAATTGTTGATTTTAATTCTGGCGCTTAAAGGGTTAAGTAAGTAAGTAAAATGTATCTCTAAAGCACATTTAAACACAGTTTACACTGACCAAAGTGCTGTGTAGGTAATAGTAAATTAGGCTCCTTGCAGCACAGCCATAGGCTACTCATGGCAGATGGCACAATCTTGGTGTGAAACAGGTGATATGAATGAAATTCAACTGGACGAATAAATGCTATTTGACACTCGTTTTAAGTTTACAAAAAAGTAAAGAAGATTGTAGGCCTATCTCCTGCATCAAATGAATAAGGAGTAAGCTACATATGCACGATGAGGAGACAGGCAGGGAGCTTGTGTGTCTGTGTGCGCAACTGAAGGGAGAGGGAGAGAGAAAGAGAGTGGTGTGCGTGCTTCCCAATTCTAATATTATTAATCATTACTAGTAGGCATAACAAATTATTGCCGTTACTAGGCATAACAAATTAATACCGTAAATAGCGCTAATGTTAACATTATTTATATCAAACGTAAATTGGCTATCGTTGACCGCTAACTTTGATGCTTTTATTTGGTGACTTTGGTGAACTGCTGTTAGCGTGCAGATTTTTTTTTCTGTCAAGCTGAGCATTGACAGTTATGGTAAGCCACGACCATACACGATATTCTCTTTATGAAACATTAAAACACGCACCTCCAGGTGTTCTTCCCACGACCATGGCATGTATTCCAGTTGTCGGTTAATTAGCGTCTTCCCGTAAACTAATAATGTCGGCGTAGCAATAGGTAATAGATGAAGCAGTAATATAGGCTACCGTATGTAACCCTCAGGTGCCGCTATTCGGCCTCATCGCGCAGTGATAATGATGCAGCCATGTCTTACTTATGTAGGCCTATGCGTTAAAAAAAAAAAAAAAAGTCGGGGGAACGTAGGCAAGGCGGGGGGCAGCTTTTGGCAAGGCGGCCGCCTTGCCTATAAAGCGCTGCGGGAAACCCTGCTATACCCACTCCTCACATGCAATAGCACATCATCACCTCTCCCCATTTCCCTGGGCATCTCCTTCACCATAGCTCCTGGCTATAGGGCTAGCCCATTGAGCCATGGATCTATCTGCCCAACGTCCTAAGGCTAAAGAGATTTGCTTTGTCCTTTTAGTCTCGGGAGCTCCTTGTTGGAGGATATTAGATTGATCTTTGATTCCTATTGTGTGACTACAATAGTGTCATGCATTTCTACTCAGTGATGTTAATTGTGAGAAAAAGACATGTTCGGTTGTACATACCTCATCTAAGGTCCGCAAAATGCCGCAAGAGCAAGTGTTGCTGAATGCCTGTCTAGCTGGTGCAGGAATGTCGACTCCAGAAGCACTGTTGTAACTCTGATGAACACTGCGTCTGACCTAGAAAATTAAAGTAGTAGAATACACAATGAGTTTACAGAGTGGATGTACAGTATCATCAACAGATTTCGTTTTTTCACCTTTCCAAAATTTCTACATTTCCTAAACATTTCCTCATTCACAAATTGAAAGATTGCCTACAGCAAAATTCACGCTCCTACTGATACAAAATGGTGCAATGATGCAACCTAGTGGCTGCCTATGTCGGTGTAAGCAGAAGAGATCTAGTTATCTTCCATGGATTTACACTATCAAATAAAAGAAATTCGTGAGAATAGCATCGATTTTTTTCAAGACGATATTACATTCATGAAATACATTACATCCACCAGTAAATTGCACTTAAGTATTAGAAGCATTACATTAAAACTTTTACAGGATAAAGTAGCCATGCCTATTCTTTATTCATTAGAAGGTTTCAGAATAATATCCTGAACAGCATTATAATTAATTTCGTAGACAGTATCAACAAAGATTTGAGATTTCAACTAAATTATCCCTCACTTTTGGGCATGAGGCACCTTGGAGTAAATTGAGTGGTTTTCCTTGGCTTGCTGCAAAATGGCTGTCAATGATAGCATGCTATCATTAACATGGCCAAATGTCAAAATTAACGCTAGCTGACTAGCCTACGCATATGGTTTCGAAGTGTAGTGAGTTGACACATTTCAGTAATGTTACAGAGATAGATATTTAAGTATTTAACTGCCACATACAGTAGGTAGTCTGCCCTGTAAGCTAGTTATCGATAGCTAAGTTGTGTTAGCCTTGCACATGTTAGCTGTCACTGCCGTTAGCTTTTAGGAAACGGTTGCAAAAAGAGTCTCAACTGGTCACCTTTTTTAAATTACAGTACATACCAATACAAAAAGCTTGACTGTGCTACATATGCTTTTTTTCATTCCTTCCTTACCTTATTGACGAGTTTTGTTCAGTGGACCACAACCAGAAGCCAGAGATGGTTGATGAAGCTGACACACCAGACAAGACGTTAACATTCTTCTTGAAGGTTCCGTGCACATGCGCAATTCCGGCATAGCCGTGAAAAAGTCCTTTGAGCCAATGTAAAATTTCAGTTTCATTGTTGAGTAAGAAAATAGATTGAGTGACTCTTACGAAATGTAGTTTCACTTAACAATCTAATAATTGTAGGTTTATGAAATGAAAAAATATACATTGGTTGAACAAGTGCAATGTTTTACTTTTTACAGTGTATGCAGAGTGTATGTTATTCAATTTGGTCTATTTGTGAGTGACTTTTTGGCACCTATTCTGACTCAAAAAAATTATTTGTCATAGCAATTTGGCCCAAAATACATGAATGTCTTTCCTAAATGTACACTTTTGATTATGTAGCCACACATATCAAGGGAAGGTGTACAAAGTTAATAAATGGCATTTAATGGTTAATAAAGCAAAATGCCTCCAAGATATTTAGAATACAAATAGATTAGATACATGTCAACATAATAAAAATTGTTTCAACCTTTTTTACTGATGGTCCTCTAATTTCAATTTCAATTTCATATTTGCCAAATGAAACATCCTCTCTATCAGTACTTGAAAATTTTGCAATCTTCAACCAATTAAATTTCAAAACAGGACCTCCCAATGTGCTCATATCTTTATGATTGAGCAAGGTTACGTGTTTGCACAAGCAGTGAGAGGCCCCAAAACAAGGCTCCAAAACTGAAAAGTTGAGTTTTCAATGGCCACCTAATGGCTGTCAGTTGAGCTAGTGACCATCATAAAAATATGTCTCAAAAGTGTTGGACCCATGCTTTGATTTTGCCAAATATCAGAGTGCTGTCTTGAAAGCCCACTGAAATATGGACAGGCAAAGTTGTGCATTTTGAAAAGCATCAAATTTCCACCTTTGCCATGAGTCATTTCAAAAGTCCCTAGTTTTTTTTAGGAAAGGTCCATCTATCCCATATATGGATCTATGAGAATTTTTTCATTGACATCTGAAGAGGGTTTGTATCAGCCCCTATGGAAATCCGCATGAGTCTTACAGAAACTGACTCTTAACACTTTGGTTGCCAGGTGTTTTACAAGCTTTGGCCCAGAGTGCCAGCAATCCAGGCCACTGTTGCCTATTTTTATAGAGCCACAGCGTATTCTGTGTTATAGCTATGGACGCATACTATGGGTCATTTGAAAGGTAAGACTCTGAGCTCTCAGTGGGTGAAAACCGTTTATTTCTACATGCCTCCGTTCCTGAGAAATCCCAAGCTAAACAGTGGGTAGTTTTCATCAAAATCCTTGTTTTTTTCTAGAAAAGGAGATATCACTGACATATTCGGCACTCTGACAAGGCCTCTTGCATGCGCGTCGCGGCCTGTCACTCACTCCACTCGGCCCTGAGACTGCCACCTAGTGACGAACCCGCGAAAGGACAACATGACATGACGTGCATTATTTGACACAAATGCTGCAATAGTAATCAAATGCTGCCTTGTGATGTGAAAATGTCCAGACAAAATGTGCAGATCGTGAGTTTTTATGAGTTTCCGATCGTAATTTATTTCAGTTCTATTTATCACAGAGTTCCAAAAATCATATATAACCTGTGTGAGGGTTTCTATTTTTGTAAATTAAAAAAAAAGGCAAAAACGTAACATTACGTTTTTGGCACTCAACGCATGACAAGTAATAACGGCATATAACGTTTCTGGCATTCAAAGTGTTAAACACTGCCTCTTAAACACTGACTCTTAATGAAAATGTAAACTACAACAGTTGGTCAGGGTCATTGTCAGTATAATTGCCAGTATTAGGCCCTGTCCACACGGCAACGAAATCCGGTATTTTTGTATCGTTTGGGCCTTCTATCCACATGGCAACGGCGTTCTGGGTGGGCTGATCCGATATTTTTTCACAACGCCTGCCAGAGTGGAACAGAATCGTTGCGACGCTACAACGTTATCGTTTTGGTGTCTTGTGGACACGTATTAGCCCCGTTGTCACCAACACGTGACCAAAATAACCTTACATGTGACCACCAACACCACCATGTTTGACAGCCTTTGCCGCAGGCATTGTTATTAGTTGCACTATATTGCTACAAAACCTCTTAATCCTTGTTTAACTATCAAACTATCAGTTTGTAAGGTCTCAAATGCCTAGGCTGACACAGTAGGCTAGGCTATAAAATCGCTAGCATAGCAATTTAGCCTAATGGTATCCCTGTCTATGTCCCTGTGTAACCTGCTAGCTATCTGAACCCTACAGTCATTAATCTGATCCATCCATCCCAACTATTTTAGTAAGTAACTTCTATATTCAAAAACAGACATCACAAACCTTCAAGTTGAACGTTTATTAGTCTTAAAAGCAGCATTTTAAAAGCATAGATCCTTCCGACGAACTTTCAGGAGCTGTTGATTTCTTCATTGAAACTATTTACTACTATCTATATACGGCTCTGATTTACTGAAACTGTTATCGCCGCCTGGTGGCCAGGAATATGTATTACATCATTCCACTGAATGACAACGGAGCCATCTGGATGAGATTTGTTAGCGCTCCGTTGCGTGTGTGGACGCGATTTTTTTTCTCAGCCCGCTAAAAAAAATCTCGTTGCGTTGCCGTGTGGACTAGGCCTTAGCCTACCTCACGGAGCACTGTAATGACATGCAATGGAATTAACTAAGCCATTGAATTAATTGCAACAGGCTATGTGATCTTACAAAATATTAAAATGCACCAGAATGCAGGGAACGGCTATGAGTTCTCAAAAAATTTCATGGGGGAGACCCCCAGACCCCCTTTCTCTCTAACAGTTGCTCATTCAAGGAAGGAAACCATGGATTATTCTTTATAGTAGCCTAAAGGTTAATTTTCACAGTTGTTGATTTAAAATGTTAATATCACATTTAAAATATCACATGCAGCATACCTAGTGATGCAAGTTATGCTACAGGAAAGAAAGTGCCATCAGGTCAATACAAGCGTTCAGTGCCAGCCAAAAATCTCCACTTGCGCTTGAAAATTTTACTATTACACATATATCGATAGGTAGTTGGTGAGGGGGCCCTAAATTCTAATCTTTCATGGGGCCCAAAATTTCTGCCGGCGCCCCTGAGTGGGGATGTCGAAACCCCCGACGTCCCTGGTTGTGGAAGCTCAATTTTTGGGAAGCTAGAGCTCAGTTCTCGAACAGAATTAACAATCTGGCTATCATCCTGGATATGGCCATCTATCATTAGTTTTAAGTGCCGATTTCCAGATTTTCCCTTTCCAAGAATATTATCAATGCTCTTCCGGAGTTTTTTTGGGTTTCCCTTTGCCTGACTAATAATATTGAGAAAAAAGTTTGCTCTAGCTTTTCTTAATTGTTGTGTGACTTTTAATTAATTCAATAAAATAAATTACACTTCACTGTTAAAACTCAAACTATAGGATTACTGTACTCAATTTTTTGGTGCAACATTTTTACACAAAAATAATGAGTAAGCACAGTTAAGGTATGAATGAATGAAAATTAGTAGAAGAGATCAATTTCATAATGTCACTCTACTTGATGAACAATCTTTAAAAAAAAAAATCCCTTCACTGTAGAAAGTCACTTGGCTGCCTCTTAAGTACACCTATTTAAGTAATCTTGTTAAAATCCATGATGAGTAATATATATTTTGGCAATCCACTACAAAGTATTTTGAAGGTACAATGTGTAACGTTTTTATTGTTCAATATCAAAATCTGCTTTGCTGTTGACAAGCTTGTCCTTTGTCATAAATATTAACCACCACTATTCTGTGTGTCCGTATTGGCTTGCACATAAACTGGGGTAGACTCTCCATGTATGCCGCCATCTTGGACTACGGAAGCTGAAAACAGTCATATCGTTCGTGTTTTCGCTGTAGACCGACAATAGACCGACATCCCCATGTAGGCTACCATAGCTGTAATACGTCATTTGAAATGCGTTGCACTTAATTTTTCTTGAAGGCTACACATTGGGACTTTAAGTAGGCCTATAGATATACTTAAAACAATCAGTTCCAAAAACTGTGATATTCAAAGACGGAGGAAATTAAGTAAACAAAATTGACGTCAAATTGTGCTCATCCTTATTGTAGCCGTGGAAACACTGGCCGTTTCCGAAAATCCTTACCACTTGACTACTACATACTACTCGTATACTGATGTCTGCAGAAAGCAGCGTGTAGCATGCAGTACAAACAAATATCTCACGGCCGATTCACACACAAACCTGTGCGTGAGCGGTGCGTAAGCGGTGCGGGCGCGGTTTTGGGGCGATTTCATTTAGAATACATGTTAACAGGTTAGGTCATTCAGACTGCACGCGTGTTCTGCGCGGCTCCTGTCCGGTTTCTGAGCGGTGAACCGCGCAGCTCCCGCGCTGCTTTTTTGAAATAGAAACAAGTTCTATTTTTCCAAGCTTTTTCAGCGCGGTAAGCGGGACTTGCGCGGCGTCTATAGATTTTGAATGCAGAGCTCGGGCAGCCGCTTTGCGCAGAACACCGCAGAAACAATTTCTTGTGTGAATGCCCAAGTCCACAGGCACCGCTCACGGACCGCTTACGGACCGCCCCGCTCCCGCACTGTGAACGCCCAGATGCGGTGTGATTCGGCCGTCAGGAGTAGTATGGGGCTCAATTAATTTTGAGTCAGGTGGTGCACCTGTAGTCCATTTATTAATGAGGTTCTGGTCTTGTGGCTAGTAGGACTCTTCTGTTTTTACTGTTGAAAATATTTTTTATCTGGCGACAAACTGCACTAGCCTTATTGATTGTTATAGTGAGCATACCTTCTTAGTAAGACCACTTACATCAAACTGTTAAAACACCACAACGTTAAGCCAATGCATTGCCAGACCAGATGTTGAAAGACAATCGTCATGGCAGCCCTCATGCGTACACACAGAATAAGGTGAATAACAATGTAGTGTAGTGCTGTATGTGCCGGTGTTCTCCTTTACAGTAAGATTGGAGTTCTGATAAAAGGTTAATACCTTTAACCTTACTCATGTTTCTCGTTTGCAGAACTGAGAATCATTCTTGTGGGTAAAACCGGATCAGGAAAGAGTGCAACAGGAAACACCATCCTAGGGCAAGATCAATTTAAAGCAAAACTGTCAGGAAAGGCAGTGACAAAAGAAACTCAGATGCATTTTACAGAATTTTACGGTACAAAAATAACAGTGATTGACACCCTTGGGCTATATGATTCCTCAATGGACAAAGGAATTCTGAAAATGGAAATGCAGAAATGTTTCGAATTGTCCTCACAGGGAGTCCACGCCTTCTTACTGGTGCTTCGGCTGGGCAGACACACACAAGAGGGGCAGAATACTGTAAAATGGATCCAGAAAAACTTTGGCGAAGAATCTGTAAAATACACTATTGTGCTTTTTACGGGTAAAGATGAGCTGGAGGAGGAAGATTTAGAGACATTTGTGAACGATGCCCCAGAATTGAAGAAGCTCACTGACAATTGTGGAAAAAGGTTTCTTGCCTTCAACAATAAAGAGAAGAAGATTCGGTCAAATCAGGTCAAAGAATTACTGAAGATGATAAAGGACATGGTAGAATCAAATGAGGGGAAATGCTATACTAGGAAAGATTATAAGAAGACCCAAGACAAAATATTTCGAGACAAAATGCTAAAAGCTACAGCGGCAGGAGTGGCCTCAGTAGCAGTAGTAGCAGGATTGGGAGCAGCAGGAGGAGCAGGAGTAGCATTAGCATTAACAGCAGGAAAAGTAGCAGGAGGAGCAATAGCAGGCATAGCAGCAGCAAAAGGAGCGGCAACAGGAGCAGGAGTAGTAGTAGCGGCAGAAGTAGGAAAAGTAATAGGAAAAGCAGTAGTAAAAACTGCAATAGAAGTAAGAAATGGAGAAGAACCAAGACAAATGGTAGCAGCAGCAGCAGCCACAGCAGTAAGACAAGCGGTAGCAGAAGAAATAGACAGACTAGAGGCTTTTGCAGATGGAGCAGGAAGTGTAATGAAACGATTAGTTCCAAAAACCGAAAGACCCAAATATACAGCAGTAGAGTTGGAAGAAAGAGATGGAGCAGGATATGCAGAAACAGAGTTAGAATCAACAGAAAAAGAAAAAGATGAATAGAAATGAATTGAAAAGAAAAAAATCTATGATCACACCTATCTGTCAGATGGTTTCCTGCAAATCACTTTCAGCTTAGCCCTAGAAATAGTCTGTGCATAGATCAAGACAGCAAGTCTGGGAGCACCCACTACATAAGATACATTTCAGGTTACCTGTTTTTAGTTGGATTTTGTACAAGCTCTTTTGAGAATCTGACAGTAAATAAATTCTGTTGATTTGAGTTTTGTAGCTACATTGTAAACAACAAACACCTGCCATGACCACAGACTTCTGAAATTGATACCTTATGAAACAGATTACATAATTTACCAAGCAATGACATCAAGTATGGTCCATTTTTGTTTTTAGTGTTCTTAGTTTAAAAGTAAAGGACATGACATGGTTGTCATCTGTTGGGAATTCAACCACCATCTAGATCTATACACTGCATTATGCCATATACTGTATCCAATGTCATTATTTTACTTTCCATTTTGATTGCAAATTCTTAATAACAATGAGCTCTTAAGCACGTTATAATATGTTATTCTTCGTAAAGGATTATAGTTTCTGCTGAACATTTGTATTTTTTTGTCACATAACTGAACATATAAAGAAGAAAGACTAACAGTTTATGAGATCAAATGTCTTGAATATCATAATAATAAAATACTGCTTCAATAAACCACGTTATATATTTACAGTCTACATTTTTTTCTATTGAAAGTTTTATACAAAATGAATTATGTTGATGAGTATAATGGTTTAATGGGAAATTCACACTTGGCAATTTTAGAGACGATTTGAGTTGATTAGACTCGGTAGTGGATCTGCGAGCGCAAGTTGTCGTGTGAATTACTCTCCGATACAATTTAGGGCAGTCGCGCATTTCACGCAACTTGTCCGTGGACATCTAGCATGCTAGATATTTGGAGAAATCGTGAGCGATTCACAGGTCAACAGCCAATCAAGAAACATGCCTCACGTTGTCATCTTACGAGTCAGTTTCTGTAAGACTCATGCGGATTTCCATAGGGGCTGATACAAACCCCCTCAGATCTCAATGAAAAAATTCTCATAGATACATATATGGGATAGATATTTAAAAATAACAATTTAAATATTTTGGACCTTTCCTAAAAAAAACTAGGGACTCTTGAAATGACTCATGGAAAAGGTGGAAATTTGATGCTTTTCAAAATGCACAACTTTGCCTGTCCATATTTCAGTGGGCTTTCAAGACAGCACTCTGACATTTGGCAAAATCAAAGCATGGGTCCAACACTTTTGAAACATATTTTTATGATGGTCACTAGCTCAACTGCCAGCCATTAGGTGGCCATTGAAAACTCAACTTTTCAGTTTTGGAGCCTTGTTTTGGGGTCTCTCACTGTTTGGGCAAACATGTAACCTTGTAGCCTGACACGCCAGACTATATCATAAGAATGTATAGTCTGAAGACCACTGATAGACTGTACCTCAATGGAGGGGCGGGTGATTGCGTTGTCTTTCAAACTGCATCTCCACGTAATAGGCTAGTTCCGGCCAGTGGTACCAGCTGGTATATCAAACTTTTCCCGTAGCCCGTCGGTAACACGGCAAAGACATCTTTTTCAGAACGAAAAACTTCAGTGCACTTTCTTGTTTCACTTTCAAAGAAAATGACAAGTGCAATTCGTCCAAAACTAAAGCCAAAGACGATTCTGCTCTGGTTTGAGCAGGACTGTCGTCATCGTACAATGCCCGCCTTACGATTTCCTGTACACATACCGCGCTGTGATTGGTTATCCACCGCCAGAGGAAGGATACAACGGGTTTCTATCAGTGGCCTCTAGACGTATCTGCTGTGCAAATTCAAATTTGCTACCGCTAGGAGTACGTCTAGAGTTCTAGGCTAGTAACCTTGCTCAATCATAAAGATATGAGCACATTGGGAGGTCCTGTTTTGAAATATAATTGGTTGAAGATTGCAGAATTTTCAAGTACTGATAGAGAGGATGTTTAATTTGTCAAATATGAAATTGGTCATTGCTTGTGTGTGATACCTAAGCGGTTTTGCTTGGGTTTTTGCTTGGGTTACTATGAGAATATGGCTAGCAATGGCTAGCTTGCAATCAGACAGCAAGGCACTTTTCTAGCTGTACTTCTAAAGTATATTTCCACTTAATTTTTAGACAAACCAAGATAGGGACCACATATACAGAGTCTGTAAATACTAACCATGATGTCAGTTTTTTATTTTAAAGGACTTGAAAGAGATCGACAGGTATAAATGTACCATATGTAGAGGCCAATTCATTCATTCAGATACTGTTACATGCTACACTGCAAAAAGTGTCCTCTAAAAAATAAGAAAAATTGTAGTGTTTTAGGTGAAAAATTGCTTATTTTGAGCAAAATTATCTGCCAGTGCAGCAAGAAAATCTGACTTGGTAAGATTGCTTAAAACAAGAAAATAATATCCAAATATAAGCATACAAAAAAACTTAAATCAAGTATAGAAATCTATTTTTTTCTTTTACTTGTTAAGATTTTTTCTCTTATTTCAAGCAAATTTTTCTCATTTATTTGCTTGATTTAAGACAATTATGCTAAATACAGGTAAGGCCATTTGGTCTCCCATCCAGCTCTGAATCCCACTCCATGCTGCTTAGCTTCCTCTTTCAAGTTGCTCTGCTTATCTTGGTTTGCCACCATGTTCTTATAGCATTTCAAAGATCAAATACTTGTTTTGTCTAGTAACTATTTTGATGTAATTCTACCACACTTTCTTTCCAAAGTTTTACAAACTAATAAGTAGCCTATCAATAGGTTTCAGATCAGCATGGCACAGCGCCACCAATAGGTAAAATCTGGAGTTGCATCCATGAAAGTGCCCGTAATTTTTTCAAAAAGAAGTATTCTTATCTTTAGCATTATTCTCCCTATATATTTAGTAGTTTAGTGTAGTAGTATGCAAGCACCATAACTATACCAGGATACCATGTACCAGGTGAATGGCAACCTTTTCAGAAGTCATCCATTGTTTTCTGTAAAGTCAACTGCTTTACAGTTAATTTTGTATTCAGATGAAATAGAGATTTGCACCCCTGTTGGACCCCATGCCTCTATGAACAAGTTACTCATGTTTTATTATACTGTAGGAAACATAAACCCCAAGTTTAGGTCAGCTTGCTGTGATAAGACTTCTTGTCATTACAAAAGCTAAGGATATCTCAGAGGCAGGACCATTTCAAGGTACTTAGGGGGCGGAGCAAACAGGGTATGGGGGCCCTTCACCTCCCATAAATTCCTACGTAAACCTCATTGTTATGATCTTCAAGCAACTTGCATTAATATAATTATTTGTGTTGAACTTGCAATTGTCTAACTCTGTCATATTTAATTGAATGAACGCCACCAACTGAACTACTAAAATGACTAAACAGTCATTCTTGAGGGCCCCTTTCAGCCTGGGGCCCCAGGCAATTGCCTGGTTTGCCTGTCCTGTTGCGACGGCCCTGCTCAGAGGCTGGTGCTGATGTTATATTAACAAGAATTGAACAGTAAAGCATAGCAAAATTGTTGAAAGTACCTATCAAACAAACAATATATTTGCTCATGAAAAAGAATTAGGCCCCACATCAGTGGTTTCAGAGGCCTCAGAGGCATATGTCAGTTCAAAGTTTCCATCATGTAATCTCTGTGAAATGGATGTCTCTTAATGGCAACAAGTACAATAAACACTTTAATAATCACAGACTCAAATGATGGGTTTGGACTAATAAGTAATATTTATGTTATTGATTCATCTTTATTTTGCTGTGAATATTAAGTGTTTGACACATTGAAATGGGATACAGATTTACAATCATATGAAATTGCGGTGCCAAATGGTGCACAGGCAACAGTTTATAGATTTAGAAAAACTACCTGATTACACTGCATATCACCCTGTGCCATTCAATAGTAAACATATGTTTTGAGAAAATAGAGCTAACTGATGATTTGTTGTATGAGAAGCTATGATGTATTAAAGTAAATGAGTGAATCAGCAGAGAAGAAATGGCTTGCTCTATTTACTTTATGTTAATCCTTAAGGCAGAGCTTCTATTATTATAAGCTTATGGTGTATTGTAGTTTACTTTGTTCTGCAAACACCCCACCGGTGAGGTTCAGAATCTCAAAGCTAAATCATGAATGACAATCTCAATGACCCTATCAATTTGAATGCAATCACAGTTGATTAGCTGGAATATCTTAATGAGATGGGGTCAGTTCTTAAAACAGGTTAATATGGATTGTCTTATTGTCTTGAAACAAGTAAAAATGTACTCACAGTCTAAATGTTAACACGACTCAGTCCAAATGTGTGCTATTTTAAGAAAAAGCTGCTCAGAATTAGTTGTATTATCTAAGTAAGATAATTTTCTTGAAACAAGTCAAATAATCTTAACAATATCCAGTCTTACTAAGAAAATACATTGAAAAACAAGTGTAATAAGATAAAAATGCTAGATTCAAGTTTATTTTACTTGTATAGATTTCCATTTTTTGCAGTGTAGCTAGCTAGCTAGCTAGCGCCTTAAATGATTACACTTCTAAAGCATATTTCCACTTACTTTTCAAACAAACCAAGCAAGGGACCACATGATCAGGCTCTATAAATACCAACCATAATGTCTGTTTTTTTTTTTATTTAAAGGACTTGAAAGAGATCTACATTTATAAATGCACCATATGTAGTGGCCAGGTCATTCATTCAACTGCTGTATGATAACTAGCTAGGGCCTAAACTACCGTGACAGGGCGGAGGGCTTAACTTAATGTTCCCCTCCCATAGATTCAGTGACCAAGACAGCAAACTTTCTTTCCAGTTTTCTGAGTTTGTAGTGCTGACATGTGTACACTTTCAAATGGCTACAACTTCTTCAAATGTTATTGGATTTCCATGTGTAAGACATTGTTAGAAAGCCTACACTTTCAGAATCTGTGCAAACTCAAATTGCCAAAAAATACACTTGATTCTCTCAATCTCATGTCTAGTCACATATTTTTTGTGTGTGTGGTCAGGACCAGGTGAAGAGTCCATATACCAAGTTTGGTTGTGATACTTCAAAGCATGGCCGAGATATGAGGTCACTTCCTGTTTGTCAGCTTCACCGTGAAATTTCACCTAGAGTTTTGAATAAAACAACAGATATGTTGTGTCAGGCAATGGACCAAAGATGATGTGTATCAAGTTTTGTGTGAATCAGACAAAGTATGGGACGGCTGAAATGTTAGTTTTTGATGATGTTGACAGCCGGATGGATAGAGGTTCTGAGTTGATGGTAGGGCTGATCTTATATTTTTAGTTTATTATAATTATAGTTATGTTTATCTTCCTTTGCACCAAATGAGTCAGATGGTGCTGTGGGCCTGATCTGGCCCATGGGTCGCCATTTGGGATCACTGGTTTAAGGTGTATTCATGTACTGTAATATTTCTTAATGGTGAACGAGAAGTCTGGTGTGTATTTCAACATCACTTTGGTCCCAGGTCATTGATCACTGTCAATATAAATGAAAATTTTATACTGTATAGACAGTAATGGGCAGTAGCTAGCTACAAGTAGTGAAGCTACTAGTTTAACTACATTTCTGAGTAGCTTGGCTGTAGTGTAGCTATTTTCTAAATCTGATAGCTTTTCAGTAGTTTGGCTACTTTTTTGAGAAGGGTCCAGCTGCAGTATAGAGACAGTGCAAGTCACGTCACAATGACCCCCGGGGGATACTGAGCCCTCGGCTCCCATTGACTTTGCATTGGAAAATGGTGTCGCGCCGACTTTTCAGTCGTATATTAAAAAACAAACGATGGCAAAATGTTTTTGTGTGACAAAATGCACTGCCAACAAGTGAAAGAACCCAGAACTTCAATTTTATAAGTTGCCAATTCGAAATACAGAACCTGTCAGGAGAATGAAGTTACTACAAGCCATCTGAAGGATAAGGTCTATGGATATTATCATATTAAATACAAGACAGAAAGTTGGGTGTCCTGAACTGAGAGTAGGTTCAGCAAGCAAATCGTCAGTATTAAAGGTAGGTTAAATATTTCTTGTGGTCAACATTAGTTGAGCTATTACATTTGTTAAATTAGCCTAGGCTAAAGCATTTTGATGCTTTTGGATGTTATAGCAGTTAGCTATCGATAAATAGCCTACATAGTAATTCCGTTAACATTATGTTGCCACGACATTAACTTAACTTACCAGCTGAACATCACCGGTTTCCTGTCTGTACTTAGGCAAAAGCCTAAATACTGTTTACTTCATCAAGCGATGTATAATGTAATAGTTTTAGGCTCCAGACTAGCTAAAGGTGTACTTAGCAATGCTAAACATCGTCATGTTTGCAAACGTTTTCTGGGCAAATATGGCGTTAAAATTTTGTGATCTGGTAGCTGATTGGTAGTGCAATAATACCATGATTCATGTTAGAATTAGGCTGCTAATATACTACTGTTTAAGTCTACAAATATGTCCCACAAATATACTGTCATTTTGAGTTGAGTTGAGTTGTTGGTTTCGTAGCGATCAACATGGCAACATGGTTTTCAGAATGTAATGCGCTGTCTTAGACATGGGGAAGCAGTATAACGTTTATTATCTGCTTCATAGATTTTTTTACAAGGTTAGTCAGTTTATTTATCTTGCATACTGGGTTGTACTCCTTGTTGACAGTGGATTTTGTCATGAATGGATTTTAAGGACATTTCTCATTTCTTCCCATAAAGCCAAAAGTGTGGGCACAACACCTTTTCCCCATGCAAGTCAATGAGGGCTGAGGCAAAGCTTTCCCCTCGGGGGCGTGGTCTTCAAATTAGAAAGCGGGGCGCTCTGTCTCTATTGACGGTTCCGCCTTAATGCCAGAACGCCCATGGGCGTTCCAAGAATTTGCAGATTGGCCAATCGTGAAGAATTTCGCAAGGGACACTGGGTATGATGTCATTCTCAAATCCATTTCTGAAAGCTATGGCCTGCTATGGCGCACACCGCTCTAACTCGTGGTCAGCAATGGTGACATCTTGCTAGGAAGATTATGTTGGTAAGTTGGCTATATTGTTTATTTCGACAACATGCACTGACATTGTAGCCTAGCTTTCGCAGACACTCGTGTATTCATTCATCTGCGCGGGAGTCAGGTTACTGACATTAAGGTTGTAATCTTAATTGCATTCGAATTCGACAGACAGACGTTAGGGTCGTGTTCTCTTCTCTCGTCCTACTGTATGTGGTGTACACTTAGCAGCTAACGCTACATAAAAGAAAGTACCCCATAATATAAGTGCTAAACAAAACTGTTATTTGAAATACGATACGATTGAGAAGCAAGGTTAACGTGGTTAAGCACAACGGCGCCATGGACCTGTGCACAGATATTAAACCTGAACTGTGAAAGTATGCTAACGTTATGAATTGTTTGGCTGATGAGGTAAAATGTGTGCCTGCAAATCTTTGCATTTAGTCAAGTTGCTTACACTGCTACAGTCTTGATTGTTAACTGTGATTTGATGACATAATCAAAGCTATTGAGGGTGGAGATCTGTATACAGCCATCATGAAATACGATACGATTGAGAAGCAAGGTTAACGTGGTTAAGCACAATGGCGCCATGGACCTGTGCACAGATATTAAACCTGAACTGTGAAAGTATGCTAACGTTATGAATTGTTTGGCTGATGAGGTAAAATGTGTGCCTGCAAATCTTTGCATTTAGTCAAGTTGCTTACACTGCTACAGTCTTGATTGTTAACTGTGATTTGATGACATAATCAAAGCTATTGAGGGTGGAGATCTGTATACAGCCATCATTTAATGATAATCATTGTTAAGAAATTGCGTTCTTTTTTCTCAATTACAGGGTGCATCTTGCCAGTACCAAAGCAACAGCTGTGGGGTATATATGTTGATGGTGAGAGAGCCTACAATATTTTACAAAATCATTACTGATATTGCGTTTGCAAACCAACTAACAGGTCCTGGTGTTTTTTTTTTGTTTGTTTTTTTTAGTATGCAATGTACGCCACACTGGAAAAGACGTGTGATTTTGGGGAGGTGAGTTTTCTGAATCTTAAAAGAATATGTAGTGGAATATATGTTTTTTTAATATTCCAGCCATCCTATTTGGAGCCTACAGTTAACATTCACCATATACACTTAGCTATTGAAGGAAAGGACTACATCTCTGTACATTGCCAGTACTATAACCTTGTAAAAAGCTATGGAGACCTTTAAAAGGGAACTATGCTACGCTACTATACTAACATTTTTAGTTCAATTTACCTTTATTTAGCAGCTTAAGAGTCATTGTGGTGATTGTACAACAGTTTTTAGGTCGACTGATAACCACTTCGCCTCGCCTCCTCTCGGCGTAGAAATTGAATATGCAATATTCATATGCATAGTTCATCTTTTTACTGTACAGGTTGATATGTTGTCTATTTGGAGGTGGTGGTGCCAACAGCTGCTGCAGGGATCCCTACTGAAGTATTATATACTGTATTCATAATTTCCTCACTACTCATACATATTGGGTGGTCCCAATACCTTTCCCACTACCCCCCCCCCCCCTTCCTGTAGCCCTACAGGTCAACGTAGCGCATCTGTGGCACCTGTCAGCCAAACCCTGGAGGCCGCATGCATGGAGAGGTACAGTATTAGAGATTGTACTTTACCATTTGCCCACATAGCAATAAGTTATACAAAAGGGTCATTCCGTGCCAAATCAACAAATCTCAGACCTGCCTGAGATTCAGATTCTCAGATTCCGCCTGACCATCTTGGATTTGCTTCAAACTTTATGTGAATGATGTTACCATACCCAGGACCTATAATGTGAAATATTACCATTGTATCTTGTATAGTTGTTGAGATATGGGGTCTTAAAAAGGGGGTCGTGTGTCAAGAAAGTGGAGCTCTGAGAAAATATGCATGTTCCACAAAGCGTTACTCTTGGAGTTTTCATGCTACATTTATGAAACTTTCAGGACATATTCTAAAGTAGTATGTGTCTTTACACTGTGAAGTACACCTTTCACGGTAGCACATTTGCTGAGTAATGCTTTGCTGAAAATGGCAAAAAAATTACATGTTCATTTTTTCCTATCTATTTCACAGTACTGTATCTTGTACACGAATGACATCAGATCTTTGGTATTTCTATGTAGTTCACACAAGTTATTGTACATTATCATCAAGTAGGTAAATATTTGATATTAATAACAGCTTTTGAGTTTTGAGACATTAAAGATGACATAAATGAATTAAGACCTATAGTTTAAGCATATTTTCCAAATTACTGGTTGAGTGTACCTTAAAATCAAAGTTACCACCACAAAGCCCATGTTTTATTTTGCAAATGCTCAAGATTTTGAAATGGTACCTTTAGCCAAACCACATAAATTACTATATCAAAGATGGCTTTCACAGTCTTGGTTATTGGTTTTTCTGCCTTCGTTGCTAGGTGTGTTTGTTTATTTGGTCCCTTGGTTGCTATGGACTACTTTGCCCACATAGCCATGTGCTTCTGGGCCTAGGTTCTGCCCCTCCCTTTATTCATCAATTAGGCCTTTCATTGGATGTTTGGTGTCTGCCTATTCCTTGTATGTTTAGCCAATGAGGTTTCTTCTTTTAAAGGCTTCTTTTTATTATTAATGAGCATTTTGCCTGCTATTGTTGATCATGATTATTGTTGGTTTCCTGGTCATCACGGCTTCATGGAGGATTATCACAAATTGCTTTTTTTGCACAATCTCTAAAGATAGGCTACTTCAAATACCACATTATCATACATTGAATGTATAGCTGTAACTTTAATATGCTCAAAGGAAATGCAGTCCTGTGATCCTGTGAGTTAATATGAGATGGCTTACAATTGTAAGAAACTAAAACTTCTTATGACTGATCACTAAAATGGAGCATAAATCGGCAGGTGACAGTAAATTCAAATTTATTGTCATGGGCCTAAAAGGACCAGCATTGCTATCTCTTCAAATATTTGCAAATTGATTAATAGATAGTTTAATTGACAGATGATTAATAAATGATAACCTAGATATTTTATCAAAGTATTTTGTAATTTTTTTCCAGCCAATTTTTTCTTCTTTAGTATAGTGAATTGACTTATCAGCAATGTTAACTCATTGACTGCCAGCCGTTTTCAGAATAGAGAGTTCCATACTGCCAGAGGTTTTGGGGAATTTTGACTGTTTTTTAAAGAGCCACAGAATATTATGTGTTACGACTACATAAACAATGAAACTACCACAAGAAAGAGCAGACTCTCTTCTTTCACCAGAAAAAAAAGTTCGTTTCTACCCCTTTCCATTGCTTAGAAATCAGCAGGCGAACATAAGCTACTTTCTCCAAACACACCCGTTGTTTATCAAAAAAGGGAGAAAATTAGCGTTTTGTTTGACAACGTTAGTGTCTTGGATGCGCGTTTTTTTTCGGTCTATTAGCACGTCAAACATCGGGAAAATGTCTTCCTGTGATAAGACCACAAAAACAACAGTAACAGGGGGCTTTTGGTAATAAAATAGACATTGTTGTAACAAGGTAAATATATGCTATTTACAGGCTGTGACAGCGAAAACTCAGTGATCAACAACTGGCTCGCAAATTCTTACCTGACCCGGAACTGTGAGCTAGCTGGGCACTGAAACAAGTCACAACTGCTATTTCCGTTTGCCCAAGGTTGATCTCCTTCATCTCCCACGATCGGAACACTACTCGAACTACTATGGCAGTGACACATACTCTGATCGAGTGTGAACTGCCTAAATTTCTCCGATTTACGTCTGCACTTTGCTAGCGGCATATTTAGCCATGTCATTAGCTTTCTCTACTTCCCCCTTGGCCATACCTATGAATCTATGCTCATCTCACATCCAAAGTGACACACTGCCACCCTCAGGATCAATTTGGAACAACAATTTTCGACGGAGAATTCTGATATTTACAGACAAGGTTCCCTAGGTCTTTCTGCAGCCCTCCCCATTAAAAACGCAGTTGACGTCTAAAGACGTCATTGGCAGTGAACGGCAGTATTTCAGTTGACGTCTAAAGACGTCATTGGCAGTCAATGAGTTAATAATGTTAATGATCATATCTATTAAAATTCAACTAAATGTTACAACCACAATTGTCAGCAGAAGTGACACGTGTTCAAATTGTTTCTAAAATTGAGCTTTTGAGTTAAAGAAGTAACCAATGTCTGTGGTGTTCTACTTGTAAAACACAGACCAGAGTTTAATAGTTTAGAAAATTGATTTATGAACACATTAAAGTTTGATGTATGATATACATTCAAAAATATGCTATACCCGGGACTTCCGGTTGAGTGATGAAGGAGTGAGACGTGTTTGCGATAGCTCTGACAGCTTTGTCCTTAAATTTATATAAAACTATTGAGAATCCGTACTAAAAATCCTTGGGACGACTGAACTATGTATGGGCGACAAAAATATTAATACCAACAACCTAAACGATGCCAAAGAAGCCGAAACAGAAAGATAATCAGCCAGATAAGAACAACATGGCCGCTACACACCACATGGACGAAGAAGTAGACCCCCCAAATCGAGAAGTGCTAGCTGCTATTGCTGGACTACGAAACGAAATTGCTCAGATTAAAGATGACATATGCGCGTCCATAGACGCTAAAATACAAACTGTTTGCACTGAACTGAGAGGTGAACTTGCTACAGCTAAAAAAGAGATCCAGATATCTATCACGGCCCTTGAGGGGTCGGTGGCCTCGCATGGGAAAACCATCACGGACCTAGAAAGATCAGCCTCACTCCAATCCGATGATGTTACTACTCTCCAACGACAAGTAACACGACTGAACTCCGAGATGGAGAAACTAGCCAGTAAATGTGAAGATTTGGAGGGGAGATCAAGACGTCAAAATATCAGAATCACTGGAATTCCAGAAGGGGCAGAAGGAACCACACCGCGCGACTTTACTGCTGCTCTTCTGCAAGAGGTCCTATCTCTGGATGAGAAGCCGCTAATCGACCGGGCGCACCGGACCCTCCGCAGAAGACCTGATCCACAAGAACCTCCAAGGCCCATCGTCTTGAGACTTCATTACTATCATGTGGTAGAGGACATTTTACGAAAGGCCGTGGCAGCAAAACAACTCTACTATGATGGCAAGAGAATCCAAATCTTTCCTGACTACCCTCCGACCATAGCCAAACGGAGAGCGCTATTCAACCGCGCCAGGGAACTGCTCCGAGACAGGCCCGGTGTCAGGTATGGTCTACTATACCCTGCGAGGCTCCTGGTTACCGTCAACGGTTCACAAACTTCCTTTACGGACCCCAAAAAAGCTGAGGAATACGCCGAGAGTCTCTTTGCTCCAGGAGCTTCACCATCACAGTCAAGAAGCGTCACCGTTAATCAAGATCAGGAATAGTCTTCGTAGACTACCGTAGCTGGCTCCAGGTGGCTACACTGACTGATACTGGACTCACATCATCTTTATTAGTCTACTAATCGAGACGGTAAGAATGTAAAATCCCAAATGATGGACCTGAGTTTATGCTTCATTCATAAGACTAAAAAAATAAGTCTATTTTGTGGCTAACGGACATACTTTATTTGAGTCAACGTTAACATGTTAACCCATCCTTCACACCCTTGTTGCTTACTATTCAACGTAACGTTAGCCCTTGTTTTGTTTTTACTTATTGATACGTGGGCTGTTTTCTTCCTGGGTAATCCCTAGCCTACAGTTGGTTTTCATTCGCTGTTCAGTCATTCCATTCATGACGTTTGCAAGTTTTATGCAAGTTTCTGAGCTGTCAGAAGTTAGAAACACACCATCAGTCTACGCGCGGACGTAAACATATATTGTACCGTTTTCTTCGCTTTTTATTTTCCATTTATATTTTTTCATTCTTTATGTGTGCAGGGATTAGCTTGTGCCTCTCATTTAGACTTGGCTAGTATAGCTCTCTCTGTCTTATTTTTTATTGTCATTATATGGCTCTGGTTGACATGGGGAAAGAGTTCTGGGTTGGGGGAGGTAGCAGTGGCTATCAGGTGGCTTACTGTGATGGGGTGGGAGGGATATGAAGGCCGTAACAATAGATTTCACTGGATAGCTGAAATATTAAACTTTCAAAACCAATCAAATGGTACTCATTCAGGATAGTGCTGGTAATGCCAATGCAGTAAACAGTCTTAAATTTTCTACTTGGAATGTGCGTGGACTAAATCACCCTGTCAAAAGAGGGAAGATTTTATCCCATCTCAAGTCACTCAACTCTGATGTTATGTTTTTACAAGAGACCCATTTAAATAATGCCTCACATACTAGGCTGAGGGCAAAGTGGGTAGGAGAAATTTATCATTCCTCATTTTCTGGTAAAGCGAGAGGGGCAGCAATATTGATTAGAAAAGGTGTTCCTTTTTTGCAAAATAAAATTATATCTGATAAAGAGGGACGCTATATTATAGTGATTGGAGAAATTTACAATATTCCACTCACTCTTGTAAACATTTATGCCCCAAACATAGATAATCCAACATTTTTTCAAAAGGTCCTCTCTCTAACATCAGATATATCACAAACTAATTTGATTATAGGAGGGGATTTTAATACTGTCCTAGATCCATATCTTGATAGATCCTCTACAAGGAATCTCCCAAAAAACAGCTCAAGTGAATTTCTAAATTCATACATCAATAATGCAAATATTCTAGACATATGGAGAGTACTAAACCCCTCAGGTAGAGATTATTCATTTTATTCACCCGTTCATAACTCCTATAGCAGAATTGACTACTTTCTGGTGGATGGTAGACTTGCACCCTTTGTGCTAGACATTCACTATCATAGCATTGTGATCTCAGATCACAGCCCTATTACTTTTTCTTTGCATTTGGATGGCATGGATAAGCCACATACTTCCTGGAGACTGAATCCTCAACTTTTCACAGACCAGAAGTTTCGTGTTTATTTAATGGATCAAATTTCCCTGTATTTTGAAAAGAATGACATCCCAGAGACTTCTCCCTCAATTCTCTGGGAGGCATTTAAAGCTTTTATAAGAGGTAGTGTGATCTCTTTTGAAGCATCAAGGAGGAAGGAAAAAATGAATAAATTAAAGAGTTTGGAACAGAAGATTAAAACACTCGATAATGAAAATGCTAGGTCCCCTTCTATGGCTCTTCATAGACAAATAGCAACATTAAAATATGAATACAATCAAATTATGTCTGAGAAAATAAGTCGGGCCTTTTTATATACCAGACAGAGATTTTTTGAATTTGGTGACAAGCCACATAAACTTTTAGCTCGGCAACTCCGAAAAATGGAGAATGATAGGACTATACACAGAATAAAAGCCAAGGATAATACATTGCTTACAAAGCCTAAAGATGTTAATAGTAGATTCCTTGAATTTTACACTGATCTTTACACTTCTAAATCTACACCAAATCCTAGAGTTGTTAATGACTTCCTAAATCAGTGCAAACTCCCTAGATTAAGTGAGAGTGACTGTGAACTGCTGAATGCTGACCTCACAATTGCAGAGGTTCAGGCTGCCATTGCTTCACTAAAAGGCAATAAATCTCCAGGTCCTGATGGACTTTCTGGTGAATTATACAAAAACTGCAGTGAAAAGTTATCTCCTTATTTATTAAAGGTATTTGTACACTCCCAGTCGACTGGCATCTTACCCCCAACTCTAACCGAAGCGGTGATAACAGTGATTCATAAAAAAGGGAAAGATCCAGAGGAGGTAGGTGCGTACCGTCCTATCTCTCTCCTCAATGTTGATGGAAAAGTGTTTGCTAAATTACTAGCTAATAGACTCAATCCCCTGTTAGAGAAACTAATTCATACCGATCAAACAGGCTTTGTGCCTAAAGGAAACTCTACCTTTAATCTCAGACGTCTCTTTAACATTCTATATACAAAAAGAGGATCGACCTCTGATCTTGCTATACTTGCACTTGATGCAGAAAAAGCATTTGATCAGATAGAGTGGTATTATTTATTTGAAGTCCTTCGCAAATTCCACATTGGAACGAGGTTCCTGTCTTTAGTTAAACTCCTTTACAGAAGTCCTACTGCTAGGGTCCTAACTAATCGATCGCTATCCTCTCAAATTAAGCTAGAAAGAGGAACGAGGCAGGGATGCCCCCTCTCGCCTCTAATATTTGCCCTTGCTATTGAGCCTCTGGCCCAAAGTATTAGACTTGACCCCCTGATACATGGATACAAATCTGAAGAAACAATAAATAAAATATCATTGTACGCTGATGATATTCTTCTTTACATAACACGTCCACAATCCACTATACCAATACTTCTTGACAAAATCAGTTTTTTTGGTACCTTCTCAGGCTACCGAATAAATTGGACCAAAAGTGTCTTAATGCCAGTCAGCATGTCTGACCAGTCACCTTTAGCTAGTTTTCCTTTTAAAATTGCTTTAGATAAATTTACTTATTTGGGGATATAAGTAACAAAGTTACATGGCTCTCTTTTTAAGGAAAATTTTCTCCCTCTCATAAGCAAATTGCGCTCTAAATTGTTGTTCTGGAATTCACTTCCAATCTCTTTGATTGGAAGAGTAAATGCAGTGAAGATGGTCTTTCTTCCACAATTGTTATATCTTTTGCAGAATATCCCAATATTTATTAGGAAGTCTTTTTTAAACAATTCGATTCTTTAATTACACCTTTTCTGTGGGAACATAAAGTTCCTAGGATAGGGAAGAAATATCTTTGCATGTCTAAGTCTGTAGGAGGACTAGCACTCCCCAATTTTTTGTTTTACTACTGGGCCACTGCAATTAAAAACCTCAATTTTTGTCTCAATACCACAAGATACCCACCAAATTGGTTGCTGATGGAACAAGAAGATTGTCATCCATATTCCCTGTCAGCAATCCTATTGGCCCCGACTAAGATAAATAGATCTTTGTATAGTAATAATCCTATTATTCATAACATGATATGTATTTGGAAACAAATCAGAACCCACTTCAAGCTTAAACATATATCCCCCGCTTTACCTATTGACAGAAACCCAACATTTGCTCCTTCCAGATTAGATAGAGCATTTTCCAGCTGGAGTGAAAAAGGTATTAAATCAGTTGGAGACTTGTATATTCAAGGTGTTTTTGCCTCATTTTCACAACTACAACGGAAATTTGAATTGAGAAATAATAACTTTTTTCAGTATTTGCAAATTAGAGATTATATACGAAAGCATTTGAGGGAGTTTGAAAAAGAGTCAAGAACGTCAGTTGATGACTGTTTGAAACTACCATCAAGACTACCCAAATTGATTACACACATGTATCACACTCTCTTATCATTAAGCTCCCCATCTCCCGACATTCACAAATGCAAATGGGAAAAAGAGCTTGGTGAACCAATCACAAAAGAGCTTTGGGATAGCGCTTTAGAGAAGATTAACACCTGTTCTCATAGTGCAAGACATTGTCTCATTCAATTCAAAGTTATACATATGCTACACTTCACAAAGGAAAAATTACATAATATCTATCCAGAAGTGTCACCCATGTGTGATAAATGCAGCTCATCTGTAGCAACTCATCTTCATAGTTTTGTTTTGTGTCCAAAGCTTAATTCCTTCTGGAGGGATGTTTTTAATATAATGTCTGAAGTTTTGGAAATGTTGATTGAGCCAGATCCTGTACTTATTATTCTTGGGGTATCTGAAACTTCGTTGAATCTCTTTAAACCTCAACAATCTTTCATCTCATACGGTCTCATACTGGCAAAGAGACTAATTCTCACACTATGGAAAAGTCCTAATGTACCCACGTCTAAGATGTGGCTGGATAGTCTTACTAGTACACTCCATATGGAAAGAATAAGATACATTCTGAAAGACAACCTCCAACATTTTGACAAAACATGGCAACCCTTTGAATCATACCTTAGAAATACAATGCCATTACAATAGTTTAGCTTCTAGCATGCTATAACAGCATAGTTACTGATGCAGATGGAGCCTTCGGGGGAGGGGGGGGTCCTAGTCAACCTGTTATGCCCTTTGTGTTAAGTTTTGTTTTTCTTATTTTTCTTTATATTATTATTATTTTAGTTTTATGTTGGTGTTTCATTGTATCATATCCTCATAGATTTTCTTTATGATACCCTTGTGCCTAATCCTGTTTTTCATTTATTATGATTTTAATGCAACCTAATACACAGGCACAACTACTATAAAAGGAGCCAGAATTGTATTGATGGTAGCTCCTATGTATTATTTCATATGCTCAATAAAAAACATTTGAAACAAAAATATGCTATACCCATGATTGCCAGTAGGAGTAATTTTTCTTCAGGTCATTACTAAATCTGGACAATTTAGGATATAAGAATGAATCAAAGTCTGGATAACCTTAACTGTAAAGCACAAACCAACATACATGATGATACCTTTGACTTAATCAGGGTAACTAAGTTCAAAATACATGCATTGTGACATACGTTCTCGCTGTACCCACATTCTAGCTTCTAAGGAATAGGCCTTGTCTTAAACATTAAAATTGTATTCTAAAACTGATAGTTCCGGTCCTCGATTGTGATTGGTTGAAAACGCGTTCGATGCCATTGTAAATTAGGCATTTAGCACGGCTCCAACCGCATTTCGTTCTAAACTGCTGCGCCATAAGAAAGTGAATGGAGCAGCGCTTATGCGTTACTTGGCAACCATTCAGTAAGAGGAAGTATGTTTTTTGGCGGAGGAATTGATATCAAGGAATAACTTGCTATATTTCTCGTGGTTATGTTTTCCGTTAATGAAACAATTGCCGGTTAACGTGGTAACAGTTTTAGAAGCGCAATAAACCCCTCGAGTCCGGTGTAAATGCTGGTTTTAGCACGGATGTCTAACAACACCCGTGCTAAAACCAGCATTTACACCGGCCTCTCGGGATTTATTGCTTACGCACATGATTTAACAATGGAAATGAAAAAAAAGAAAGTCTCATCAGGCGCTAGGGCTCATGGGTAATGACTTTTTTTCAAAGGGCACTAGAGTTGGTTGTGGGCGGGGCCCTTAGATTACTGCCACCATTGGGTTCAGAAGGCTAGTATCTCAGCCACCATGATATAGAAGTATATCAAAATAAACTAGTCATTTTCTTGATAACATTTAGTCTTTGCTTTGTGACAGCCCTGCTGTCAGCACAAAGTAACTGATAATCAATGAATGAATTACATGTCTAAATCCAGGAAAGCACTCAGAGAGTGCAAATTTCTTCTAAAGCAATAGGGTCAAGAATATAGTTTAAATTCTAGTTTGTGTACTGGATTACAGATCTTATAGACATCATTCATTACAACTGTCATCTAAACTGAATCAGTTCTTGATTGCTCCAATACTGTCATCCAAATCTGTGCAGTTTTGAATTGTCTTGTACACAGACATACACAGGCTGGCAAAACACATAACCTCCTTGGCGGTTGTGAACACTCTAGGCCTATTGCATCTGTTTGACTTACTCATTGATAAAATGCTTTCCATATAAAGCAACGCAAGTGTGCTCACAAACTTTTAGATCTTCCGCATCTGTATCCCACTCATCATATGTTTATTGAGGAAATAAAATAAAATTAGTTAATGAAAATAACTAAAATTGCTTTAGAAATTAAAAATAAAAATTAAAAAAATTTAAAAACTTAAATTAAAAATTTTAAATAAAAAGAAATTGCTTTAGACAACTAAATACACTGATTATTCCACTTTTCCCTGGGGTACTAGAAGAGGTTATTACTATTATCAGTATTATCATTATTAGAGTGCATTGAAAATGCACTCTATTGTTCTTCGATTTCTTCTTATTATTATTAGAGTGCATTGAAAATGCACTCTATTGTTCTTCGATTTCTTCTTCTTCTTATTAGAGTGCATTGAAAATGCACTCTATTGTTCTTCGATTTCTTCTTCTTATTATTATTATTATTATTATTATTCTTCAACTATGTAATTCAGCTCTAACGACTCAACTTAGAAACTTCATTCAAACTACATTTCATAGGTCATATTCTGAAGTTTATTGCAATGTCTTTTTTATTTTGTAACTTTTATACTTTTTCAACTATGACTATTTAAATATTTTTTAATTTCCCATAGACTTAACATTAGCAACCTAGCAACTGTATAGCAACTACTTCAAATATCCTAGCAACTGCCTAGCAACCACGCAGCAACCACTCCCACACTTGTAACTTAGCAACCACCATGGCAACTGAGTTGATTTACCTAGCAACCACCCTAGCAACCACTTCACCTACCCTAGCAACAGCCTATCAATCATCTTAGGTACCTAACAACAGCTTAGCAACCACTTCCACAGACTACAATCCTCTCACTTAAGACTACAGATTCTGTTCAACTTCCGGATGTCATCAACTATGCGTCCTCCCAGCTGGTTCCTGTCCGCAACTGTTTCAAATTAAAAGTCCTCATCATACTAATTTGATGGAAAATGATTTTACTATTCAACTGTTCAACCATTCCAACTGTGAACTGTCATCAACTATGACTCCTGTCAACTGTTTCCTCTGGCCACAACTATTTCAAAATAAAAGTCCTCAGTGGGGGGTGGCTAGTTAACATGCTAGTTAGCATAGTTAGCATGCTAATTAGCATTTTTGTTTTTTGATGCTGCTCAACTCAGCTAAGTCTTGTGATCATCATGCTAGCATTATTAGCATGTTAGCTTAGCTAGCATTCTAATTAGCATTTTTGGTTTTTCATGCAATTCAACTCAGCTAAGTCTTCTGATCATAATGTTAATATTATTAGCATGCTAGTTAGCATGGTTAGCATGCTAATTAGCATTTTTGTTTTTTGATGCTATTCAACTCAGCTAAGTCTTGTGATCATCATGCTAGCATTATTAGCATGTTAGCTTAGCTAGCATGCTAATTAGCATTTTTGGTTTTTCATGCAATTCAACTCAGCTAAGTCTTCTGATCATCATGTTAATATTATTAGCATGCTAGTTAGCATGGTTAGCTTGCTAATTAGCATTTTTGTTTTTTGATGCTATTCAACTCAGCTAAGTCCTCTGATCATCATGCTAGCATAATTAGCATTCTAGCTAGCATGGTCAGCATGATAATTAACATTTTTGTTTTTTTATGCTATTCAACTAAGATAACTCTTGTGATCATCATGGTAGCATATTTAACATGCTAGTCAGCACTTAGAATTCTACTTAACATATATGATAATTTATGCTAGTCAACTTTACTGTCATGTGGTTCAAACTTCTCAACTAATTAACTGTTCAACCATTCCAACTGTCACTTATCCAATTATGCCCCGAGTCATCTAAATGTGTTGCAATCATATTTACTGAAATGATTTGCAACAAAATCAACTAAAAACAGCAACTGCATTTTCAATGCACTCGTAATTTCTCTGAAATTACATTCTCTAGTTATTATTATTATTATTATTTTTCTTCCACGCACCTAATTTGGCATCAACCATTTAACTTAGAAACCTCATTCAACTTTCATCATATAGATCATACTTGATAGTTTATTGCTATGTCTTGTTATCTTTGTAACTTTTATACTTTTTCAGCTATGGCTTATAAACTTTAAATATTTTTTACATAGACTTAACATTAGCAACCTAGCAACTGTATAGCAACTACTTCAAATATCCTAGCAACTGCCTAGCAACCATGTAGCAACCACTTCCATACTTTCAACTTAGCAACCACCATGGCAACTGACTTGATTTACCTAGCAACCACCCTAGCAACCACTTCACCTACCCTAGCAACAGCCTATCAATCATCTTAGGTACCTAACAACAGCTTAGCAACCACTTCCATAGACTACAATCCTCTCACTTAAGACTACAGATTCAGTTCAACTTCCGGATGTCATCAACTATGCGTCCTCCCAGCCTGTTCCTGTCCGCAACTGTTTCAAATTAAAAGTCCTCATCATACTAATTTGATGGAAAATGATTTTACTATTCAAACTATTCAACTGTTCAACCATTTCAACTGTAAACTGTCATCAACTATGACTCCTGTCAACTGTTTCCTCTGGCCACAACTATATCAAAATAAAAGTCCTCAGTGGCGGGATGGCTAGTTAGCATGCTAGTTAGCATAGTTAGCATGCTAATTAGCATTTTTGTTTTTCGATGCTATTGAACTCAGCTAAGTCTTCTGATTATCATGCTAGCATGTTAGCTTAGCTAGCATGCTAATTAGCATTTTTGGTTTTTCATGCAATTCAACTCAGCTAAGTCTTCTGATCATCATGCTAACATTATTAGCATGCTAGTTAGCATGGTTGGCGTGTTAATTAGCATTTTTGTTTTTTGATGCTATTCAACTCAGCTAAGTCCTCTGATCATCATGCTAGCATAATTAGCATTCTAGCTAGCATGGTCAGCATGCTAATTAACATTTTTGTTTTTTTATGCTATTCAACTAAGATAACTCTTGTGATCATCATGGTAGCATATTTAACATGCTAGTCAACACTTAGAATTCTACTTAACATATATGATAATTTATGCTAGTCAACTTAACTGTCATGTGGTTCAAACTCCTCAACTAATTAACTGTTCAACCATTCCAACTGTCACTTATCCAATTATGCCTCCAGTCATCTAAAAGTGTTGCAATTATATTTACTGAAATGATTTGCAACAAAATCAACTAAAAACAGCAACTGCATTTTCAATGCACTCGTAATTTCTCTGAAATTACATTCTCTAGTTATTATTATTATAGGTTATTATTATTATTCTTTAACGCAACTAATTCAGCTGTAACCGCTCAACGTAGAAACTTCATTCAAACTGCGTTGCGAAGGTCTTACTGTTTACTCGTTTGCTTTGTAACTTTCAACTTTGTAACTTTTATACTTTTAAAACTATGACAATTTTAAACTTTTAAAACTTTCCCCATTGACTTAACATTGAGCTGTTTAGAGTGAGGCTAGAGTGGGTGATGTCATAGTGGAGCCTTAGCCAATCATCTTGGGGATATGCAAATTTTCACCCGGTGATAACCAATCAGTGGTGACCTGCTTCAACCCATACAGTCTATGGCTTCAACTGTCATTTTTTAAACTATAGGGCATTTAAACTGCTCAACTATTCACCTGTCAATCAATTCAACTGTGAACTGGCATCAACTATAACTCCTATCAACTGTTTCCTCTGGCCACAACTATTTCAAAATAAAAGTCCTCGATGGCGGGATGGCTAGTTAGCATGCTAGTTAGCTTAGTTAGCATGCTAATTAGCATTTTTGTTTTTTGATGCTATTCAACTCAGCTAAGTCTTGTGATCATCATGCTAGCATTATTAGCATGTTAGCTTAGTTAGCATGCTAATTAGCATTTTTGGTTTTTGATGCTATTCAACTCAGTTAAGTGTTGTGATCATCATGCTAGTACTATTAGCATGCTAGCTAGCATGGCTAACATGCTAATTAGCATTTTTACTTTTTGATGCTATTCAACTCGGTTAAGTCTTGTGGTCATCTTGCTAGCACTTTTAGCATGCTAGTTAACATGGCTAAGATGCTAATTAGCATTTTTATTTTTTGACAGTATTCAACTCGGTTAAGTCTTGTGGTCATCATGCTAGCACTTTTAAGATGCTAGCTAGCATGGCTAGCATGCTAATTAGCATTTTTAGTTTTTGATGTTATTCAACTCGGTTAAGTCTTCTGGTTATCATGCTAGTACTATTAGCATGCTAGCTAACATGGTTAGCATGTTAATCAACATTTTTGTTTTTTGATGCTATTCAACTAAGCTAAGTCTTGTTATCATGTTAGTCAACTTAACTGTCATGTGGCTCAAACTTCTCATCTAATTAACAGTTCAACCATTTCAACTGTCAGTTATCCAATTATGCCTCCAATCATCTAAAAAATCCACTTAAAACAGCAACTGCATTTTCAATGCACTCGTAATTTCTCTGAAATTGCATTCTCTAGTTATTATTCTTCTTCAACTATGTAATTCAGATCTAACGACTCAACTTAGAAACTTCATTCAAACTCCGTTGCATAGGTCATACTCGTGAAATGATTGCAATGTCTTTTCTATTTTGTAACTTTTATACTTTTTGATACTATGACTATTTAAATGTTTTTAAATTTCCCATAGACTTAACATTAGCAACCTAGCAACTGCATAGCAACTACTTCAAATATCCTAGCAACTGCCTAGCAACCATGTAGCAACCACTTTCACACTTGTCAACTTAGCAACCACCATGGCAACTGACTTGATTTACCTAGCAACCACCCTAGCAACCACTTCACCTACCCTAGCAACAGCCTATCAATCATCTTAGGTACCTAACAACAGCTTAGCAACCACTTCCACAGACTACAATCCTCTCACTTAAGACTACAGATTCAGTTCAACTTCCGGATGTCATCAACTATGCGTCCTCCTTGCCTGGTTCCTGTCTGCAACTGTTTCAAATTAAAAGTCCTCATCATACTAATTTGATGGAAAATGATTTTACTATTGAACTGTTCAACCATTCCAACTGTTATGTTATGTGAACTGTCATCAACTATGACTCCTGTCAACTGTTTCCTCTGGCCACAACTATATCAAAATAAAAGTCCTCAGTGG
>JAODXP020000184.1:0-2500 GCA_027497455.2 Sardinella longiceps
GTCCTGAATGAAAGAAAGAAAGAAAAGATCAGAATAGTTTGACCACAGGTAGAACAGTGCTCCTGTAAAACGGCTGACTTCTGTGAAATCTCTGCTTTAAAGCAGGTCCTGAATGAAAGAAAGAAAGAAAAGATCAGAATAGTTTGACCACAGGTAGAACAGTGCTCCTGTAAAACGGACAACTTCTGTGAAATCTCTGCTTTAAAGCAGGTCCTGAATGAAAGAAAGAAAGAAAAGATCGGAATAGTTTGACCACAGGTAGAACGGTGCTCCTGTAAAACGGCTGACTTCTGTGAAATCTCTGCTTTAAAGCAGGACCTGAATGAAAGAAAGAAAGAAAAAGATCGGAATAGTTTGACCACAGGTAGAACAGTGCTCCTGTAAAACGGACTGACTTCTGTGAAATCTCTGCTTTAAAGCAGGTCCTGAATGAAAGAAAGAAAGAAAAGATCGGAATAGTTTGACCACAGGTAGAACAGTGTTCCTGTAAAGGGGAAGCTGATGTGGTCTGTCAATAAAATCAATCAATCAAGGAGAGGAGAATGTTGGAGCAATGTCCCTGCTACAGTGGTCTGACAAACATTTTCCTCTCTCTCTCTCTCTCTCTCTCTCTCTCTCTCTCTCTCTCTCTATCCATATACCTCTCTCGTTTTCCCTGTCCAAGCAGACCCTCATCACATGCAGTAAAGCCTCACACGTTTCCCTGTCCAAACAGACCCTCATCGCCTGCAGTAAGCCTCACACGTTTTCCCTGTCCAGAACAGACCCTCATCGCCTGCAGTAAAGCCTCACACGTTTTCCCTGTCCAAACACACCCTCATCGCCTGCAGTAAAGCCTCACACGTTTTCCCTGTCCAAACAGACCCTCATCGCCTGCAGTAAAGCCTCACACGTTTTCCCTGTCCAAACAGACCCTCATCACATGCAGTAAAGCCTCACACGTTTTCCCTGTCCAAACAGACCCTCATCACATGCAGTAAAGCTCACACGCTTCCCTGTCCAAACAGACCCTCATCACATGCAGTAAAGCCTCACACGTTTTCCCTGTCCAAACAGACCCTCATCACATGCAGTAAAGCCTCACACGTTTTCCCTGTCCAAACAGACCCTCATCACATGCAGTAAGCCTCACACGTTTTCCCTGTCCGACCCTCATCACATGCAGTAAGCGTTTTCCCTGTCCAAACAGACCCTCATCACATGCAGTAAAGCCTCACACGTTTTCCCTGTCCAAACAGACCCTCATCACATGCAGTAAAGCCTCACACGTTTTCCCTGTCCAAACACACCCTCATCACATGCAGTAAAGCCTCACACGTTTTCCCTGTCCAAACAGACCCTCATCACATGCAGTAAAGCCTCACACGTTTTCCCTGTCCAAACAGACCCTCATCACATGCAGTAAAGCCTCACACGTTTTCCCTGTCCAAACACACCCTCATCGCCTGCAGTAAAGTCTCAAACGTTTTCCCTGTCCAAACAGATGCTCATCACCTGCCGTAAAGTCTCAAACGTTTTCCCTGTCCAAACAGATGCTCATCACCTGCAGTAAAATCTCAAAGACATGACAGCTTGCTAATTTTTGAGAGAGCTGACTGATCATTACATCCAGAGAGGCATTAAATATCTGCACTTTGAAATATCTCTCTGCATCGGTTAAACGCTCTTTTTCAGATAGTTTGTCAAAGTGACGCTTCACTCTCCTTGCTCGAACATTTTCAAAACTACTCTGAGCCCCCCATTTATTTGCGAGCATCTGCGCTGTAAGCTTGGCCTGGGCAAAAGCACTCTGATATTCAGACAAGACCTGTACAGTTTTCTCCAGCAGTTGCACTGCTGTCTGTAAATTTGTGTTGTCTTTCGGAGCGTTGTAGACACAGCATTTACAGTCTCCAAAACTTAAGTCTGTGTAACCACCAGACAAATAAAACAATTTTTTTCCATTGATTTCCTCAACCCAGCAGCCTCATTTGCGCTCATCACTTCTGTTGCTTGTCAAAGTATTTTTTTGCCAGCGCTCTCATGACATCCACATACCTACTGTATACCGTATGGCACTCAGGGATTCAAATCTGGAGGACCAGCGGGTGGGGCATACCGTAATTGCAATCCCAGACGAACAGACTTATTAAGTGATGGGTTACCAAGTATTTTAAGTATTTGCACGTAGTGAAGTCTGAATCTGCTGAATGGACGGAGTTTGAAAGGAATTGCTGGTAGTGAAGTCTGAATCTGCTGAATGGACGGAGTTTGAAAGGAATTGCTCGTAGTGAAGTCTGAATCTGCTGAATGGACGGAGTCTGAAAGTATTTGCTGGTAGTGAAGTCTGAATCTGCTGAATGGACGGAGTTTGAAAGGAATTGCACGTAGTGAAGTCTGAATCTGCTGAATGGACGGAGTTTGAAAGGAATTGCTCGTAGTGAAGTCTGAATCTGCTGAATGGACGGAGTTTGAAAGGAATTGCACGTAGTGAAGTCTGAATCTGCTGAATGGACGGAGT
>JAODXP020000184.1:12500-17919 GCA_027497455.2 Sardinella longiceps
AAACACACACACACACAATGATGGAAAAACATATACACTGTATACAGCTACTTGAACTGACTGACACACACAGCACAGGCAAACATTAACACACACACACTGACCATCCATCCTGAGGTGTTGAGCTGCCACACACACACACACACACACACACTGACCATCACTACTGAGGTGTTGAGCTGCCACACACACACACATTGACCTTCCTTTCCGAGGGCTGAGCTGCCATACGCACACACACACACACACACACACACACACACAAACTCTATGTGTGTACAGACCTGTGCATGTCACAATGATGTCACATGTTAAGAACACACCGGCACACTCACACACACACACACACACACACACACACACACACACACACACACACACCCAACCACACACACACACCCACACACACACAACTCTATGTGTGTACAGAATGTAACCCAGTCAATTCAAATACAATGTAATGTCAATTCAATAACATTCAAATCAATGATGAACAAACTTGAGGACACACACAAACACTAACCAGCAACACCCTGTCACACACACACACACACACACACACACACACACACACACACAAACACACACACACTGCAGATTCCATTAGCCTGTGAGTACTCTGTATTCCTCACATTTTAAGAACACACCAGCTAAACCAGCAACACACACACACACACACACACACACACACACACACACACACACACACACACACACACTGCAGATTCCATTAGCCTGTGAGTACTCTGTATTCCAAATCTATGATATATGTACAGACCTATGCATGTGTTAAGAACACACCGGTTAAACCAACACACACACACACACACACACACACACACACACACACACATTAGACTACTGAGCTCATTAGAATGTAACCCAGTCAATTCAAATAATCAGTTGAAGGACTACAATCCAAATCAATGATGAAGAACATTATGAATATGAATATGAATCTGACTTACATTTCCGTGGCCCTTTCTTCAGCATGACCTCTGAACTGTGAGCAACACTGTTGGGGGAAATAGTATCATCATCATCATCATCATCATCATCATCATCATCATCATTACTGTATCATCAACTCAGTGTGTGTGAGGGTATTAGTTTAATTTAGCTTCATTTTCCTTGCCCCTATCAGACAGCAGCTATGAATCTGAGACTTTCTACCTGAAAATAAAATAGTCATTTATATGTTTTGACTTTAAACAGAAGTTTACTTACTTGACTTTAACTTTCCCATCAGACAGTTTTGACAGCATCTGTAGCCCTGCGTCTCCTGGGTGATTGTAGCTCAGATCGAGTTCAGTGAGGTGGGACTCAGGGTTTGATGTCAGCGCTGAGACTAGAAACTCACAACCTTTCTGTGAGATGAGACACCCAGACAGCCTGAAGCACACAGACAGACACACAGATTGGTGACACACAATGTAAACTTTTTCAAAAGTTTCTCTTTTGCTTTGGCCTGTGGGTGTTGACTGGCCCTGACCTCAGTGTAATATATTATAAAACATGCCCTCTAGTGGGTGATGTCTGCATTACATACAGCAGGGGTTCTCAAAGTTTTCAGTCGAAAGAATCAAAAGTCAAAGACAAAGCAAACTTTGACTTCCCTTGATTTGAGTTTCCCCAAACTCAAAATGGGCAAAATCAAAGCTAAATTACACATACAACTAAATATAACTAAATTAGACATACAACTAAAAATAAATAAATTTGACATGCAACTAAATACTTAAGGCATCACTAACTGTACAAGTCATCACTAGGACTTATAAAGTGCAAATAGATATCAAGATATCCTGCATGATAAATCAGTAGCTGTATCAGTATCAGTAACATAATAACAGACAACATAACATAAGACACTGTGAGAATACAATTCCATACAGTCAGTGTTTCAGAATGAAGTCAGTTGAGGTACAGTATGTTACTGGAGTGCAATAGTACTGAGTTATAACTATAGGTTTTGATAGGTGAGGGCCAATTTAGGGACATTGAACTGCAGGTTGACAAAGGGAGACAAACACACACACACACACACACACACACACACACTCACGCGCACACACACACACACACACACACACACACACACACACACACACACCTCAACTCCTGTAGTTTACAGCATGGATGGCCCACAGCATCACACAGCTCCTTCACTCCAGAATCCCCCAAGTCATTGTTGGTCAGATCCAGTTTCTTCAGGTGGGAGTCGTCTGACTGAATCACGGAGGCCAAAGATGGACAAGCACTACTTGTGAGGTCACAGGCAGCAAGTCTGCAAAAGACCACAAACAGCATTTCATAACTGAAAGTAGATTCTTGCTCACATTTGCTGAGTGAGATGGGTTAATTCTGGACCCTGTACATGTGCAAATATTTATTATATCATTTTGCAACTTCATCAACATCATCCTATTTTAAATTCTAATTGGCCCTGTAGTCTATTACTGGGAAGGTTTTTCATGTGTTTTAGACACAGGAAAACAGATAATTATAGTAAAACCATCAAAAGAATCTGGATGACACATGACCTGTCATTGTAGAACATCTGATTTCACATGACTAAACACTGGACATGTGACATTTCAACACAGAATATTCCCACATGAAGAAGGTGAGGAAGATGACATGACTAACCTCAGTGTCTCCAGTCTGCAGTTAGTGTGTTTCAGTCCAGCACACAACAGCTCCACTCCAGAATCCTCCAGGTGATTAGAGCTCAGGTCCAACTCTCTCAGCTGTGAGTTTTCTGACTGGAGAACTGATGATAGAAACTCACAGGAATCTCTACTGAGACCACAGCCAGCCAGTCTGCAGTCAGAGGACAGACACAAGAGAACCAGTCAGTAGTTAGTCAGTTGACAGATTAGACCTAGATTAGACACACACACACACACACACACACACACACACACACACACACACACACACACACACACACACACACACACACACACACAATTACACTGGACATTTAAACATAGGATACTGTCAGATGGATGGGGAGGAAGATGACATGACAAACCTCAGTGTCTCCAGTCTGCAGTTAGTGTGTTTCAGTCCAGCACACAACAGCTCCACTCCAGAATCCTTCAGGTGATTAGAGCTCAGGTCCAACTCTCTCAGCTGTGAGTTTTCTGACTGGAGAACTGATGATAGAATCTCACAGGAATCTCTACTGAGATCACAGCTAGCCAGTCTGCAGTCAGAGGACAGACACAAGAGAACCAGTCACTAGTTAGTCAGACAGCAGAGGGTTTACAGTTTGTATAGGGGGTGTGGATTTGAACACAGACTATTGTTTCTCCCTCTGCTCCCTCTACTTTCTTTCACATTAGATCACACACACACACACACACACACACACACACACACACACACACACACACACACAATTACACTGGACATGTCACATTTCAACACAGAATACTCCCACATGAAGAAGGTGAGGAAGATGACATGACTAACCTCAGTGTCTCCAGTTTGCAGTTAGTGTGTTTCAGTCCAGCACACAACAGCTCCACTCCAGAATCCTCCAGCTGATTAAAGCTCAGGTCCAACTCTCTCAGCTGTGAGTTTTCTGACTGGAGAACTGATGATAAAATCTCACAAGAATCTCTACTGAGACCACAGCCAGCCAGTCTGCAGTCAGAGCACAGACACAAGAGAACCAGTCAGTAGTTAGTCAGACCACACCTCAGTTGACAGATTAGACCTAGATTAGACACACGCACACACACACACTATGGTCTCACTCTCTCTCTCTACTATCTTTCACATTAGACCACACACATACACACACACACACACATACCCACACACACCTCAGTAGACAGTAGAGGGGTTACAGTTTGTATGGGGGTGGCAGACTTACACACAGAGTATTGTTTCTCCCTCTGCTCTCTTTTACATGAGACACACACACACACACACACACACACACACACACACACACACACACACACACACACACACACACACACACACACACACACACACACACACACACAATAGACCATGGATGTGATTCATGGTTAAACAGCATTTAGTCTCACTGACTGAAATGACAGTGACTTGACTTGACTTGAAATGATAGAAATGTCACACATTTACAGAATGGGTTAAATTATAGCCTGATCAGCCGTGTTATTTCAGCTGAGCACTGCACTGCTGGTTTCCTTTAGTTTTTACTCTACAGATGGAGATTTAAGTGATGCATGTAGCTCTGCTAAAGTCTCCAACACCAGTGAGTATGTGTGTGTGTGTGTGTGTGTGTGTGTGAGTGAGTGAGTGATAGCTCTGCTAAAGTCTCCAACACCACTGAGCTTTTACATCATGTTTAACCCATCACATATACTCCTTCAACCTCACAGAATGCAATACAGACCTGTGTCTATCTGTGTGTGTGTGTGTGTGTGTGTGTGTGTGTGTGTGTGTGTGTGTGTGTGTGTGTGCGCGCGCATCTGTATGTGAGTGTTTACTTTTCAGTTTTCACTCAGTACAACATACTGTGCATATAAAGGTACATTATTAAGGCAATGAGACTTTCTGCAACCCCACAATGAGCAATCTGTCAGGACCCCCCAGTCTGTGTGAGTGAGTATGTGTGTGTGTGTGTGTGTGTGTGTGTGTGTGTGTGTGTGTGTGTGTGTGTGTGTGTGTGTGTGTGTGTGTGTGAGATGAATGTAGCTCTCCTAAGTCTCCAACGCCACAGAGCCCATCACTGCTTACATACAGTCCTTCAACCTTACAGCATGCAAAACAGACCTGTGTGTGTGTGTGTGTGTGTGTGTGTGTGTTTACTTTTCAGTTTTCACTCAGTACAACATACTGTGCATATAAAGGTACATTATTAAGGCAATGAGATTCACTTACCGAGCCTTTCTGCAGCCCCTCACCACAATGAGCAATCTGTCACGACCCTCCTGGTCTGTGTTGTACATGTTCAGATTGAACTCATCCTGCACTTCCTCTGACATCAGAAGCATGTATGCATGTACTGAACACTGGGCTGCTGTGAGTCTTTTTCCAGATTTCACCTGCCTTTCAATTTCCTTATGAAGTGAGTTGTCCTTCATTTCAAGCATACACAATAACAGATTTTGGGACCTCTCAACAGAATTGCTGTCCTCTCTTAGAATCTTCTTGATGTACTTAGAGGTTGTTTTAACACTTGCTGAACTCTCCACTAGCTGTGGTAGAAGACCCTCTAAGAGTTCCTGATTGGACTCCAGTGAAATTCCCAAAAGGAAACGCAGGAAAAGATCATAGTGGCCATTCTCAGACTTTAGGGATTCAGCCACTGCTTGATTTAACAAGACATGCAGTGGCATCTTGTCTCCGTGCCTTCGCAGCCTCTTTGTGGGCCTCTCATCCTCCCTCTCATCACTTTCACTCTCCCGGGGTG
>JAODXP020000185.1:0-52500 GCA_027497455.2 Sardinella longiceps
AGGCGGAATGCATTTGTTGATTTCACACGGAATGGCCCATTCCCATTTTGAATGTGGGCAGGGTATAAAAAAAATATCATAATTACCCCAAGGTGAGATATTTTTTTATGAAACATTTAAATTAGATGCTTGCTCATGATCTGATACTGCATTAATTTGTCCATTACTCTGATTTGACTTGATTAGGTAACAGGTTTAAATCAAGGACTTCAATGCTTCTTTGAGACCATTGGACAGGAGCAAGCATACTTTTTTAATTTATTCTATTTTTTTTTTTTTAATCTGTTACCTGAACACATCAGGGTCCACAAATACTGGTAAACTCATATGAATGGTTATGAATACTTTGCAACCTGTATAGTAAAGTGACATTTGAAATAGACTTCCTAAGATATTCAAGAAATATTCAGCTGTAACATGATCGGGTGACAAACATAAATGTCAGTGCTGCTTTGAGACCACTGGACTTTTATTTTGATAGGTTATCGACATTCTATCTTCCACATTTATGAAGGTTTGGGTATGAAGGTGGAGTCGTGTCTTATGAAACCGTCATGAATGCTTTATGAGCATTTTATGAAAGCTGCTATGCATGTGTTATTTACTCACCCGTCAAGTAAAGTGTTACCTATGATTTGAATAAGTAAATTATAAGGAAAATTTACTTTCAGTATATGAGACATGTAATGTTTATAATAGTTTTACATAAGGTTTTTGTGTTTGTCCTATATGAGAAAACACATTACATATAGGTTTGTGTACATACATGAAACAAACATAAACAAATATAAAACTAGGCAGGCTTTATATAGTTTTGATAAGAATATGATTTATAATTAACCCAGGTGGTATTGGTGAAACACAGCACACAGTGAAGTGAAGTAGCCTACATACTGCCCTGGTACTGTGGGCTACCTGCTGGAGAGTGGCCTACTGATTTCTTAAATGATGCATTGGACGGGAATCAAACTGTCAAGCTTTTGATTACAAGCCTGAAGTCCTAACCACTAGACCATAGCTGTTTGACACCTACCATGGCTTCCCCATGTATAAGAATATGATATAAACCACATTTTTACCTCCGCCAAGGAGATTATGTTTTCGGTCTTGTTGGTTTGTCTGTCTGTCTGTTTGTCAGCAGGATAACTCGAACAGTATTGCACAGATTTGGATGAAATTTTTGGACAATGTGAATATTGGGACAAGCAAGAGCTGATTTAAATTTTGGTGGCGATCGGTGATTCAGAACATGATCTGGAATGTATATTGTGTCTGTGACCACATTGCCTTGGCGGAGGTCTGCGCTCTCCAAGCGCTTTTCTAGTTTATATGTGAAGTGTATCTTTTGTCTGATTAAAAAAGAAAAAAATATATCAAAAGTAAAGTAAATTTCATGTGTTGGATGTGTAATTGTCAGTGGCCTAATATCTGATGTTAAATATCTTACTGACAAGCTTGTATGTATTTTATAGGGGACTCAAAGCTCATACGAAATCCATATAAAATGCCTTAACCACCAGTTTTTGTTTTCTATTATTACAGACTGTCACGACTAATTAAGAAAATCTGAAAACATGATCTGAAGATATGTTAGGTGAGTGGGAGCATTTATCAGTCACCAATGTTTGGATTGTAAGATCTTGCTCATGCCATTCCGTTAGAAAGTACATTTTGCCGAGTTGTTCACTTAAAACTTTCTTCGTTAACTGTCAACTTCACATTGGTGTACACTTTTATATTGTCCATTCTCTTCACTAGACTTTTGTATTTCCTTATCCGGATAAACATGTTATAGTCCTACTGAAAAGGGTTAGATTTAATAACAAATAGAATACAGAAAGACCAACTCACTCTTCAGTGACTGGAGGTGTCGTCTTTGTTTCTCCACCTTCATCAGTCTCTCTTTCACTCTCTCTTCCTTCTTCCTCCTCCTTTCCAGTGTTTCCTCCAGTCTCTTTCTGTCCATCTCAAAGTGATGTCCACTGTCTCCTCCTAACATTTCTTCTATCTTTTCCAGCAGCTCTGTGACCTGACTGTGATCAGTCTTGTTTTGATTGTTGATGATATGATATCTGTTGCCACATTTCTCCACCAGACTCTGGACTGCTTTTTCACTCTCTATGTACTGCTCTACAGATGTGTGTCCCAGCCAGTCTCCATGTGTGAAGAGCACCATGGTGTGACTCCAGATATTCTCACTGAGGAACTCTAGGTGTTCTATGTAGTTCCCAAAGTAGTCCTCAGTGTAGGCATCAGCTACATGTATGAGCAGTAAGAAAATGTGAGGTCCAGGAGGACACAGAGACACACTAAGCACAATTTCCTCTTTAGTGAGCTCAGGAGTGGATTTGAGGTTAAAATTTATGCTCCATCCTGGAGCCTCGACTACAGTGATCTGTTTGCCTGCTACTACTCCCTGTTTCTTCACACACTGAGCTGTTCTTCTCTTCTGGTCAAACTCCTCTCTGCCCAGGATGGTGTTTCCTGATGAACTCTTCCCAGATAATCTGTTTCCCAGCAGCACAATTCTGAACTCTGACAGGGGAGGTGATTCTGCTGTGAAATAGAATACAAATGGTACTTGACTGTTGGACACACATTCATTGCTGAAAGACATTTGATCTGGAAATATTTCAACTAATTGTTTTGTAAAGACATTTCAACCATCTGGTTTGTTTTGTATCATTACAGACTGTCATGCATATTAACAAAATCTGTAGAATCTGACTAAAACATGATCTGAAGATATGTTAGGTGAATGGGAGCATTTATCAGCCACCAATGTTTGCATTGTAGGATCTGGCTCATGCCGTTTCTTTAGAAAATATATTTTGCCTAGTTGTGTAATTAATTTAAAATGCACTTAAAACTTTCCTCATTGACAGTGACCATCAAATTAGTGTGCATGTTGCCAATACACGTCTTCACGAGACTGATGTTCTATCTTTGACGTGAGATAAATAGCCAAAAGTGTTACAGTGTTACTGTAAAGGACTACATTTAATGACAAATATACAGAAAGACCAACTCACTCTTCAGTGACAGGAGGTGTCGTCTTTGTTTCTCCACCTTCATCAGTCTCTCTTTCACTCTCTCATCCTCCTTCCTCCTCCTTTCCAGTGTTTCCTCCAGTCTCTTTCTGTCCATCTCAAAGTGATGTCCACTGTCTCCTCCTAACATTTCTTCTATCTTCTCCAGCAGCTCTGTGACCTGACTGTGATCAGTCTTGTTTTGATTGTTGATGATATGATATCTGTTTCCACATTTCTCCACCAGACTCTGGACTGCTTTTTCACTCTCAATGTACTGCTCAATGGACATGTCTCCCAGCCAGTCTCCACGTGTGAAGAGCACCATGGTGTGACTCCAGATATTCTCACTGAGGAACTCCAGGTGCCCTGTCATGTTTCTAATGTAGTCCTCTGGGTAGGCATCAGCTACACATATGAGCACTAAGAAAATGTGAGGTCCAGGAGGACACAAAGACACACTGAGTAAAATTTCCTCTTTAGTGAGCTCAGGAGTGGATTTCAGGGTGAAATTGCTCCACCATCCTGGAGCCTCCACTACAGTGACGTGTCTGCCTGCTACTTCTCCCTGTCTCTTCACACACTGAGCTGTTCTTCTCTTCAGGTCAAACTCCTCTCTGCCCAGGATGGTGTTTCCTGATGAACTCTTCCCAGATCCTCTGTGTCCCAGCAGCACAATTCTCATCTCTGAGAGAGGAGGTGATTCTTCTGTGAAATAAAATACAAACGGTACTTGACTGTTGGACACACATTCATTGCTGAAATAGATTTGATCTGGAAATAATTCAACTACTGTTTTTGAATTATGACATTTAACCACCTGTTTTTGTTTTCTAATACAGATTGTCAGGAATAATAAAGAAAATCTGTAGAATCTGACCAAAAACATGATCTGAAGATACTTCATGGTGAATGGGAGCATTTATCAGTCACCAATGATTCGATTGTATCTTGCCTAGCCATTCCGTTAGAAAACACATTTTGCCAAGTTGTTCCATTCTCTTCACTAGACTTTTCTATTTCCTTATCCGGATAAACATGGTATAGTGTTACTAAAAATGGTTAGATTTAATAACAAATACAATACAGACAAACCAACTCACTCTTCAGTGACTGGAGGTGTCGTCTTTGTTTCTCCACCTTCATCAGTCTCTCTTTCACTCTCTCTTCCTTCTTCCTCCTCCTTTCCAGTGTTTCCTCCAGTCTCTTTCTGTTCATCTCAAAGTGATGTCCACTGTCTCCTCCTAACATTTCTTCTATCTTCTCCAGCAGCTCTGTGACCTGACTGTGATCAGTCTTGTTTTGATTGTTGATGACATGATATCTGTTGCCACATTTCTCCACCAGACTCTGGACTGGTTTTTCACTCTCTATGTACTGCTCAATGGACATGTCTCCCAGCCAGTCTCCACGTGTGAAGAGCACCATGGTGTGACTCCAGATATTCTCACTGAGGAACTCCAGGTGCTCTGTCATGTTTCTAATGTAGTCATCAGTGTAGGCATCAGCTACACGTATGAGCAGTAAGAAAATGTGAGGTCCAGGAGGACACAGAGACACACTGAGCACAATCTCCTCTTTAGTGAGCTCAGGAGTGGTTTTGAGGTTAACATTTATGCTCCATCCTGGAGCCTCGACTACAGTGATCTGTTTGCCTGCTACTTCTCCCTGTCTCTTCACACACTGAGCTGTTCTTCTCTTCAAGTCAAACTCCTCTCTGCCCAGGATGGTGTTTCCTGATGAACTCTTCCCAGATGCTCTGTGTCCCAGCAGCACAACTCTGAACTTGGAAAGGGGAGGTGATTCTGCAGGGAAATAGAAAGACAGAATATTTGTATGTGGGACACACATTCATTGCTGAAAGAAATGTAATCTTTTGGAGATATTTCAACGATATGTTTTTAAATAATGACATTTTAAACCACCTGCTTTACACTGTCAGGCCTGACTTAAAGGAGCTGTGTGTAAGAAATGTATTCCAAATGATCATAAAATGGTCTTGATGTCACCAGACATGAAGGAATCATGTTCATTTTAAACGCTGATATCACTGACAGTTGTAGTACAGCCAGAATATTTGCATTTGAAAAGCTACGTTGCAGCCCACAAATGATGTTTGTCATTTCACGTGGTGTTTGTGTTGTTCCATTGTCAAGGCCTCATTATTCCTCCAAAATACATCATGACAATGTGACAAATTAAACAAGGATATGCATAGAAGATACTTTTGAAAGATGGAGACGATAGAAACCAGCAAAATATTTTGAATACTATTGTAGTACCATTTTGGCCAAACTCCTGCACTCCTCTAAACAAAACTGTTGAATCAGACAATGAAAAACATGATTTAAAGATATTTTACAGTGATCAGAGCATTTATCTACCAGTGTTTGCATTGTAGGATCTTGCTCATGCCATTACTTTAGAAAATATATTTTGCCTACTTGTTCGATTGAGCAGAAAATGCACTTAAATCTTTCTTCATTGATAGCTTCAAATTAGTCTACACTTTTATGTTGCCCACACTCTTCACAAGTCTGCTCTATTTTTGAGACAGGATAAATAGGCAAAATGTTATAGTGTTAAAGGACTACATTTAATGACAAATATACAGAAAGACCAACTCACTCTTGAGTGACAGGAGGTGTCGTCTTTGTTTCTCCACCTTCATCAGTCTCTCTTTCACTCTCTCATCCTCCTTCCTCCTCCTTTCCAGTGTTTCCTCCAGTCTCTTTCTGTCCAATTCAAAGTGATGTCCACCGTCTCCTCCTAACATTTCTTCTATCTTCTCCAGCAGCTCTGTGACCTGACTGTGATCAGTCTTGTTTTGATTGTTGATGATATGATATCTGTTTCCACATTTCTCCACCAGACTCTGGACTGCTTTTTCACTCTCAATGTACTGCTCAATGGACATGTCTCCCAGCCAGTCTCCACGTGTGAAGAGCACCATGGTGTGACTCCAGATATTCTCACTGAGGAACTCCAGGTGCTCTGTCATGTTTCCAATGTAGTCCTCTGGGTAGGCATCAGCTACACGTATGAGCAGTAAGAAAATGTGAGGTCCAGGAGGACACAGAGACACACTGAGCACAATCTCCTCTTTAGTGAGCTCAGGAGTGTCTTTGAGGTTGTGATTATTCCACCATCCTGGAGCCTCAACTACAGTGACGTGTCTGCCTGCTACTTCTCCCTGTCTCTTCACACACTGAGCTGTTCTTCTCTTCAAGTCAAACTCCTCTCTGCCCAGGATGGTGTTTCCTGATGAACTCTTCCCAGTTGCTCTGTGTCCCAGCAGCACAACTCTGAACTTGGAAAGGGGAGGTGATTCTGCAGGGAAATAGAAGACAGAACATTTGTATGTGGGACACACATTCATTGCTGAAAGAAATGTAATCTTTTGGAGATATTTCAACGATATGTTTTTAAATAATGACATTTTAAACCACCTGCTTTACACTGTCAGGCCTGACTTAAAGGAGCTGTGTGTAAGAAATGTATTCCAAATGATCATAAAATGGTCTTGATGTCACCAGACATGAAGGAATCATGTTCATTTTAAACGCTGATATCACTGACAGTTGTAGTACAGCCAGAATATTTGCATTTGAAAAGCTACGTTGCAGCCCACAAATGATGTTTGTCATTTCACGTGGTGTTTGTGTTGTTCCATTGTCAAGGCCTCATTATTCCTCCAAAATACATCATGACAATGTGACAAATTAAACAAGGATATGGGTCATTCCGTGCCAAATCAACAAATCTGAGACAAAAATTCCGCCTGACCATCTTGGATTTCCTTCAAACTTTATGTGAATAATGTTACCATACCCAGGACCTATTATGTGAAATATTACCATTGTATCTTGTTTAGTTGTTGAGATATGGGGTCTTAAAAAAGGGGGTCGTGTGTCAAGAAAGTGGAGCTCTGAGAAAATATCCATGTTCCACAAAGCGTTACTCTTGGAGTTTTCATGCTACATTTATGAAACTTTCAGGACATATTCTAAAGTAGTTTGTGTCTTTACACTGTGAAGTACACCTTTCACGGTAGCACATTTGCTGAGTAATGCTTTGCTGAAAATGGCAAAAAAATTACATGTTCATTTTTTCCTATCTATTTCAAAGTACTGTATCTTGTACATGAATGACATCAGATCTTTAGTATTTCTATGTAGTTCACACAAGTTGTTGTACATTATCTTCAAGTAGGTAAATATTTGATATTAATAACAGCTTTTGAGTTTTGAGACATTAAAGATGATATAAATGAATTAAGACCTATAGTTTAAGCATATTTTCCAAATTACTGGTTGAGTGAACCTTAAAATCAAAGTTACCACCACAAAGCCCATGTTTTATTTTGCAAATGCTCAAGATATTGAAATGGTACCTTTAGCCAAACCACATAAATTACTATATCAAAGATGGCTTTCACAGTCTTGGTGATTGGTTTTTCTGCCTTCGTTGCTAGGTGTGTTTGTTTATTTGGTCCCTTGGTTGCTATGGACTACTTTGCCCACATAGCCATGTGCTTCTGGGCCTAGGTTCTGCCCCTCCCTTTATTCGTCAATTAGGCTTTTGATTGGGTGTTTGGTGTCTGCCTATTCCTTGTATGTTTAGCCAATGAGGTTTCTTCTTTTAAAGACTTCTTTTTATTATTAATGAGCATTTTGTCTGCTATTGTTGATCATGATTATTGTTGGTTTCCTGGTCATCACGGCTTCATGGTGGATTATCACAAATTGCTTTTTGTGCACAATCTCTAAAGATAGGCTACTTCAAATACCACATTACCATACATTGAATGTATAGCTGTAACTTTAATATGCTCAAAGGAAATGCAGTCTGTGATCCTGAGAATTAATATGAGATGGCTTATAATTGTAAGAAACTAAGACTTCTTATGACTGATCACTAAAATGGAGCATAAATCGGCAGGTGACAGAAAATTCAGATTTATTGTCACGGGCCTAAAAGGACCAGCATTGCAATCTCTTCAAATATTTGCAAATTGTTTGATAGATAGTTTAATTGATAGATGATTAATAAATCTGCAATGTTAATAATTTTAATCTATTCAAATCCAAAGTAATGTTATAACTACAATTGTCAGTGGACGTGACACCTGTTCAAATCGTTTCTAATATTGAGCACTTTAGGTAAAGAATAATCCAACGTCTGTAATGTTGTAAATGTGAAAGTTCAGAGCAGGATATATACTATAGTGATCCAAATTCTGCACACATTTAAGTTTTAATGCATGCTACACATATCCAAGCAGCTGCCATGACCATGGATATCAGCAGGAATAACAGTTTTTCAATCCATTACTAAATTTAGACAGTTTAGATATTAAGTATGAACCAATGGCTGACAACCCTGACTGCAAAGCACAAACCAACATACATAATGAAACCCTTGACTTAATCGGGGTAACTAAGTTCAAAATACATGCATTGTGACATACATTCTCGCTGTACCCACATTCTAGCTTCTAAGTAATAGGCCTTGGCTTAAACGTTAAAATTGTAGCACATGATTTAACAATGGAAATGAAAAAAAGAAAGTCTCAGCAGGCGCTAGGGCTCATGGGTAATGACTTTTTTTCAAAGGGCACTAGAGTTGGTTGTGGGCGGGGCCCTTAGATTACTGCCACCATTGGGTTCAGGCTAGAATCTCAGCCACCATGATAGAGAAGTATATCAAAATAAACTAGTCATTGTCTTGACAACATTAAGACCATGTTTTGTAACAGCACTACTGCAAGTACAAAGTAAATGAGCATTCAATGAATAAATTAAACATCTAAACAAGAAGAGTACTTAAAATGTGCAGATTTCTTCTAGGGTAAAAGGGTTGAAGATATCTTTTATAATTGCTAGTTTGTGTGCTGGATTACAGATCATCCAGGCATCATCTGATACAACTGTCATCTAAACTGAATGTGAATAGTTCCAATAATATCATCCAAATTTGTGTAGTTTTGAGTTGTCTTGTACACAGACATACACACGCTGGCAAAAAACATGACCTCCTTGGCAGTTGTGAACACTAGGCCTATTACATCTGTTTGACTTACTCACTGATAAAATGCTTTCCATATAAATCAAAGCAAGTGTGCTCACAAACGTTTAGATCTTCCACATCTGTATCCCACTCTTCATATGTTTATTGAGGAAATAAAATAAAAATAAAATGAAAATAAATTCTAAAGAAATTGCTTTAGACAACTAAATACACTGATTATTCCACTTTTCCCTGGGGTACTAGAAGAGTAATATCATTATATTATATTATTATATCATATTATTATTATTATCAGTAATAATAATAATAATAATAATAATTATTATTATTTTATTTTATTATTATTATTAGTAGTAGTAGTAGTAGTAGTGGTGGTAGTAGTAGTAGTAGTAGTATATAAAAAATAATGTTCTTGTTATTAGAGTCGATAGTTGATGTCAGTGCTGCTAGAATTGGGTAAAGGGTGGAGACTTAGTTCTGTGAGGGGGAGGGACTGTGGCAAAGGTACCAAAAGCACATGGCTACATAAACAAAACAGAACATGGTTAGAAAGGCAGAAATAAATCAATCACCCCATGCCTTGAAAGCTGTCTTTGACAGACTCTTTTATGTACTTTTCTTTTGGGTACCACTTTGAAATTCGGTGCATTCAGAGTCTAGAAACTTTTCTTTAAGTTGATGTTTTTGTTTTTATGGTTGACTCTACCAGTAAAATTGTAAATGCACTTAAAAGTTGGATCCAATATTATCTTTGTCAATTTTGAAGTGCCATAAATCAATAAGTTTGAATTATTTCCGAATTATTCCTCCAGTTCAATAAAACATGACTACTGAAGTGATACATATTTGATTATCGGAGATCTCATATGCTTCAGTGTGGAAATATTGTCATCAAAAGTGGCCATCATTTTGTGTTCATACCATTTTCAGGAATCCAAAACTTGGCAATTGTCTTACTCTAAGCTGAAATATTTGACAATTCAGAACGTCTACATGTATGCAACAACACCTGAAATTTTCAATTTTTTAACATGAAGTATGTGTAAGTAATGGCCAACAGAACTTAACAAAGTTAAAAAAATGAATTTTTCCCTGATCAAGACCCTGTTTTTTAAGGGCCAATATCTCAGAAAGTAAAGTAGATACAAGGTTAATATTTTGCACAATTGCTGATGGGTATGATGGCATTAGGCACCTAAAGTTTGAAGAAAATCCAAGAGGGTCAGGCGGAATGCATTTGTTGATTTCACACGGAATGGCCCATATGCATAGAAGATGCTTTTGAAAGATGGAGACGATAGAAACCAGCAAAATATTTTGAATACTATTGTAGTACCATTTTGGCCAAACTCCTGCACTCCTCTAAACAAAACTGTTGAATCAGACAATGAAAAACATGATTTAAAGATATTTTACAGTGATCAGAGCATTTATCTACCAGTGTTTGCATTGTAGGATCTTGCTCATGCCATTACTTTAGAAAATATATTTTGCCTACTTGTTCGATTGAGCAGAAAATGCACTTAAATCTTTCTTCTTTGATAGCTTCACATTAATCTACACTTTTATGTTGCCCACACTCTTCACAAGTCTGCTCTATTTTTGAGACAGGATAAATAGCCAAAATGTTATAGTGTTAAAGGACTACATTTAATGACAAATATACAACTCACTCTTCAGTGACAGGCGGTGTCGTCTTTGTTTCTCCACCTTCATCAGTCTCTCTTTCACTCTCTCATCCTCCTTCCTCCTCCTTTCCAGTGTTTCCTCCAGTCTCTTTCTGTCCATCTCAAAGTGATGTCCACTGTCTCCTCCTAACATTTCTTCTATCTTCTCCAGCAGCTCTGTGATCTGACTGTGATCAGTCTTGTCTTGATTGTTGATGACATGATATCTGTTGCCACATTTCTCCACCAGACACTGGACTGTTTTTTCACTCTCTATGTACTGCTCTACAGATGTGTCCCCAAGCCAGTCTCCATGTGTGAAGAGCACCATGGTGTGACTCCAGATATTCTCACTGAGGAACTCCAGGTGCTCTGTCATGTTTCTAATGTAGTCATCAGTGAAATATTCAACTACACGTATCACCAGTAACAATATGTGAGGTCCAGGAGGACACAGAGACACACTGAGCACAATCTCCTCTTTAGTGAGCACAGGAGTGGATTTGAGGTTGTAACTACTCCACCATCCTGGAGCCTCGACTACAGTGACCTGTCTGCCTGCTACTTCTCCCTGTCTCTTCACACACTGAGCTGTTCTTCTCTTCAGGTCAAACTCCTCTCTGCCCAGGATGGTGTTTCCTGCTGAACTCTTCCCAGATCCTCTGTGTCCCAGCAGCACAATTCTGAACTCTGACGTGGGAAGTGATTCTCCTGAAACAGTTTAGGTAACATTGCAATTAAAACTAGTAAACAATGGTATCACCCAGCAGCAGAGTCTGAACTCTGATTCTCGCATGTTTGTGGGACAAAAATTATTTACTGAAAGAACATTGTTGTGATGCCATATACAGGGGTATCACAAGAGAAAATAAATATTCAATAAAACTCTTGTTTTCCAATGTTAAAGAAAGACAAATTACGAATCACAAATTGCACACACTGCACAGTAAAATGTAGCCTACAGAAAATACACTGACAGCAAAAGAAGGCAAAACTAATCTCTATTAATCCATGCCGATTTAGAATGTTCACTAATGCAAAAATAATTACGTCTAAATGTTGCATGGAATTTACAGTACCACTGGCTCAATCTCCAAAATCTCTGAGCCAAGCAGTTCAATCTATGACACCACTAGAGGTCAGTGTTCAACCACTAGTATAGCCATTAGTACATGTGAAAAGGAGTGCAAATGGAAACAACCAAACCTCCACTTTTCCATAGCATACTGTTCTCCTACCCTTCAACTCCAGAAGGGATATGACTGAACCTACTGAACTATCTTTGGCACAACTAATGTGCTGGGGCTTATCTCATGGACAAATGTTTAAACCATTAGGATGCATTACATCTGTCACATTTCAGAAGAAGCCCGACCACTGTCCTACACAAAAATATCTGTCTGTCTGCCTGGACAGTTCACCTTCAGTTTCTTAAGCCTTACATTTGATCCTGTCACCCCTCCTGCTTTTCCCTGCCTCAGATGTTGCTGATTATTGTTACTTTTGCTTCCCTTTCACACAATGTCCCAACCTTTTCAGAATTAGCTTATAGTTCATATACAAAACAAACTCACGTTTCAGTGACTGGAGATGTTGTCTGTGATTCCTCACTTTCTTCAGTCTCTCTTTTGCTCTTATTTCTTCTTCCCTCCTCCTCTTCAGTGTGTCCTCCAGTCTCTGTCTGTCCATCTCAAAATGGCAGCCACTGTTCTCTGCCACCATCTCCTCTATCTTCTCCAGCAGCTCTAGTACCTGGGTCTCATCAGCTCTGTCTTTATTATTGATGACATGATATCTGTTCCCACATTTATCTATGAGCCACTTAAGATGCTCACCCTCACTCTCAATGTACTTTTCAATGGTCGTGTCTTCCAGCCAGTCTCCACAAGTAAATAGCACCATCGTGTGACTCCAGACTTTCTCACTGAATAGAGACATATATTGTTGCTGATTTTGTCTGTATTGACTGTTGAAAGCAAAATCCACTCTTATGAGTAACAAGAGAGCATGTGGTCCAGGATCACACAGAGACAAACTCAGCACAGTTTCCTGTTTGAGGAATTCAGGAGCCCCATCTGTCCACCACCAGCTTGGAGTGGTAACCACGGTGACCTGTCTCCCAGCTACTTCTCCCTGTCTCTTCACACACTTTGTTGTGCAACACAACTCAAACACATCTTTGCCCAGGATGGTGTTTCCTGTTGAAGACTTGCCAGAGTATTTGAATCCCAGCAGAGCTATCTTCAGGGATGACTGATATATTTGTCCTATGGGGGTAAAAGTTTTACCATAAAACATTGGAAAATATAATTTATTTATTTATTTTAACTTTTTTTGTTTTGTTTTGTTAATTCACTGACAGGCATTATTGAACATGACTCATTCTGATGTTTTCAACTTTTTGTTGCAGTGTGAATTATCTGAACTGATTGCAAGTATAAGGAAATGTAAGTAGGGTGTATCTTTTTGCCATCACAGTATGCTTTGTGGTATATCCCTAATGTCGGCAAGCTGTTTCTAAAAAATGTACCCTGTAGATGCAAAATCGCATGTCAGAGGACAGATGTTTATGTCTGTACATTGTTATTTAAATAGCAGAAAATGTAGGTTTGAGGGGGCATACCCACCTTGTGACGTCACGTCATGTCTTTGTTTCTTCACCTTCATCATTCTTGCCTCTGATCTGAATTCATCCTCCCTAATTCTCTCTTGTAAATTTCTCAAAGCATCTTCATTAATTGTAACATAAGAACTGATATTTCTTAACACCATGTCTTGAATCTTCTCAAGTAGCTCTACCACCTGCTTCTCATCAGTCCTGCTGTGATTGTTGAGGACATGATATCTGTTCCCACATTTGTTTAAGATCCACTGTAAGTTCTCGTCCTCACACACTATGTGTTGCTCAATGGTTGTGTCTGCCAGCCAGTCTCCATGGGTGAACAGCACCATGGTGTGACTCCACACTCTCTCACCAAGAAGTTCCAGGTGTTGCTGAGTTGATAATCGCTGATGTTCAGTAAAAGCCATGTCTGCTCGTATAACCAACAGGAAAACTCGAGGACCCTGGTCACACAAATCTGGACTAAGCTGAATGGCTCTTTTAATCATTTCAGGACTGCTCTCCACAAGATAATGACTCCACCATCCAGGAGCTTCCACTACAGTAATCTTTCTTCCTGCAACTTCTCCATATCTCTTCACACAAACAGCAGATCTCTTCCCAGTCTGAAACTCCTCTCTGCCCAGGATGGTGTTTCCTGATGAACTCTTGCCGGCATCTTTTGGCCCCAACAATACAACTTCTAACTCTGACAGGGGTGATTGTGTTCCTAATAGATTGGAGAAGAAAATCAAGGGATGATTTAAGAAATATGACATTTCCCAGTAGCACTATGGAATGACAGGAATTACAAGCCATGATGTAAACCTTGGCAAAACCAAAACTGTCTCAAATTTAGTTAATTCTGCTAATTTCTGAATAATGAGGTTCTAAACTAAGGAAACATTGGAGGGGCTGTTTATATATCTAAATGTTGTGATGTGATGTCTGTCTTGGTATGTTTCTTATTATTTCTTTTATCTATTTATTCTGTATGTACATTTATGAGATATGGACCCTGATTCTGGTGTCTGAAATAAAGAATTGATTGAATGTATAATGCATTTTCATATAGAATATTCAGTTAATAAAAATACCCATGTAAAATTCATACCCTTAATCAGTGAAAGAGAACACCGTAAAGATATTAAATTCTAACACATTTGAATTCACCTGATCTGTGAGACACAGCCATTTTTGTTTGCGTCACTCTCATTTTCGCTTTCATTCTCTTCTCTTCTTCCTCCTCCAGTCTCTTTCTGTCCATCTCATAATGGCAGTTATTATTCCCAGCCATCATCATTTCAATCTTCTCCAGCAGCACAGAAACTTGCTCATCATGCTCATCATGTTTATGTTTAACATTGAAGACATGATATCTGTTCCCACAATCCTTTACAAGCATCTGCAGCATTTTCCCTTTAACTTCAAAGGGTTTCTCTTCAGCAGGAGTCTCCTGAATGAACAGAACTAGAGAGTGTTTCAAGGCCTCATGGCCCAGAAGACTCAGGTGGTTTGCTGTGGCGTTTCTCTCCATTTCTGTGAAGGTCATGTTCTCATGGATGACCAGCAGAAAAACATGGGGTCCAGGAGGACAAAGAGTCACACTGAGAATAATCTCCTGTTTAAGGATATTTGAAGAGTCGATAGGAAAATTGAAATCATAATCTGTCCATCCTGGCGTGTCCACCACAGTGACCTGTCTCCCTGCTACCTCTCCCTTTCTCCTTACACACTGCAGTGTTTTCAAATCAGGGTCAAACTCCTCTCTGCCCAAGATGATGTTTCCTGCTGAACTCTTCCCAGCCTCTCTGTTCCCAAGAAGCACAATTCTCAAGTCTTGGAGATGGAGGGCACCTCCTGGTAAAGAGGTAGTAAAGTTAGTGTTATTTAAGCAATATCAAATTTGTGAGCGGTGTTTGTAGGTGTTTGTTGTTGGTCATTGACTGAGCCTGTTCACTGTGATTTTGAACGCGCACAAAGTGCAAGACATAGTAAAAATCCTGAAAGTGGACCAAGATGTTTCCACTGGTCTGTTGGTAATTTAGCATGAAAACATTGAATATTTTGTATGTGTTTAAAGCAATGGATTGATCATTCATGATATTAGACTGATAGACTCACCAGAAGATTTTCTCCCAGTAGCCATCTCTTCAGTTTCACTTAGATTGTCTCAGGATCATGTAGTGTTTGAAGCTGAAGGGAAAAATTGGTTATATACTAAGTTATTGAACACAACATTTGGTAGATAAACCTGTAGCAAATAATGTTGACGTTTTGGTAACACTTTGCGGTAAGGGTACATGAATTATCATGAATTCATGCATGATTTCATTCATGATTCATTCGTGATTCATGCATTACTTCATCTCTGAATATCTAATGACTCATCAGGTATTAGCATGAATTCATTGTTTATCATTAATGACCTCCATGCTGAAATAGCAGATGATCTTAAGCATTAATTACTCTGGGTACATCATCATGAGTCATGACTAATTACACATGATCATGATGTTTTTGTTCAAAAGAATTTGATATAATTTGATATAATAAAAGTACTTATTTAGCCTACTTTGGCCTTGTCATACGCCACGTCAACTAAATTTTACCAATTTGAGCATGTCAACACTTTAGTTGAGGGGGCACAAACATGATGAATTCATCATGATCATGCTAATAATCATGACTCATGCTAATTAATCATGACTCATGATGATGTACCCAGAGTAACTAATACTTAAGATCATGTGCTATTTCAGCAGGAGGTCATTAATGACAAACAATGAATTCATGTTAATTCCTGATAACTCATTAGACTCTCAGAGATGAAGTAATGCATGAATCATGAATTTATCATGAATGATTTCATGCATGAATTCATGATAATTCATGTACCCTTACCGCAAAGTGTTACCGACGTTTCAAATGATCCTACTTTCACACATGACAGTTCTGTAGATGATGCGTAATAATGGATACATTACACTATATGATTTTCAAACCTCATATAATGTCCTTCAGATGACAAGTACAGCTACCGCACAACTAAAACACCACATGCCCAGAATTACTGTGTAGTAGTGGATGGTGGGTTTCCAATGATCAGGTTGTACTTCAACACCTTGAGCAGACATGCTTACAGTAACAGAAAACACAGAAAGTATGATAGACCTAAGGCTGTATTATTCACACACACTAAAATTAAAAAAAAAGTGCTGGTTAGTATCAACACTGTTAGTTGAATGAGGAAATTAGAGCCAGTGTAACTTTTATCTATCAAAGACGTGCCAACACCCACTCACAAACCTGTCATTCAACATAGTTGTGTTGTTAGTAACACATGAAATTGAAAGGTAACATGATGAGCTGGGTCATTTCATGTCATTTCACCCAATGCCTCCCGCTTGACCATCTCAGAATTTTCTGAAAAAATTCTAGTAAAAAGATAGCATTTTTAATAGTAAGAAATCCAAAATATTAGCTTCATACGGTCAATAGTTTTTTTCATAAAAATATTTCAAATTACATGCTTTTTGGACACCATAATCTGAAAGGCCATTTTTAAACAGCAATATCTGGAAAACCATCCCACCTATAGCCTTCAAATTTTCTACTGTCAATATGTGGTAGTTATAGCCTCCATACATGGAATATCAGGATTGTAGCTCATGATAGAGGCACTCAAACCTCTACCAAAGTATGGCTTGGCAATATGAAATGGCAACTTTGAAGAGTTGTCAATACCCAAGATTTGGAGATAGAAGATTCATATTTTACAGGAAGTATCTCTGGTAATGGGTTAAACAATTTACAAAAAAATGTCACTCTGAGATGAATAGATCCACAGGTATTAAGCCTCAAATATGAGGAAAAACACGTTTTTGCCCAACTTCAGAGCCATATTCCAAAAAACTGAGTTAATGGATCAGGTCCATTTTTTTGTTTTTGAAAGATCAAATTATTGTTAAACTTATATTAAAAAATTGGGAGGGTGTTTTGCCCCATTTCATCACAATTAATTTTCAAACATGGGCTATATGTGGGTGGGTGATTGTGTTTTCCTCTTGATTCCTAGGGGTGTGTCCACCCTATTTCAGAGCCATATTCCAAAAAACTGAGTTAATGGACCAGGTCCATTTTTTTTACTTTGAAAGATCAAATTATTGTGAAACTTATATAAAAACTTTGAGAGGGTGTTATGCCCCATTTTGTCACAATTAATTTTCAAACATGGGGTATATGTTGGGCTGATTGTTTTTCCTCTTGAACCCTAGGGGTGTGTCCACCCAACTCCAGAGCCATATTCCAAAAATTGACTTATTATAACAGGTCCACACTTACTTAAAAAAAAAAAAAAAAGATGTGTCTAATGACATTGTTTACCTTTACCATGTGTGACTATATTTACATTGCCATGTCAAAGTCAATCAACTTTATGACACATGTTTTGGATACTCCTCCTTTGTGTTTACCTTGGATCTGTCCTTCCCTATATAAGAGCCCAGAAGATTTGTGTGTGTGTGTGTGTGTGTGTGTGTGTGGATCAGGTTTCACTGAGATTTTGGAAGATGTCCTTCATTTCCTTGTTAATTTCTTTTTTTGTTTTTATTAGAAAAGAGATTGACAGGATGTTCTTAAACTGTTATCATTTCAAATTCAGATGCTACAATGTGAAGTAATACCTGCACGGTGAGTAAACTCAACCAAATGCAGCAGCAATACAGTATTACATTGCACAACCACGTATTTTTCTCTTTCCAGATTCAAATGTAAGACTTCTTTATCTTAAACATTTGCTTGGCTGGTTTAGACAGAAAAGATCTCAGACATAGCATAATTAAATTCATCCAGCCCAACCAAACAGACATGGCTTCTACATCATGGTGGTTGACAGAGACACACCCACAGATACAGCATGTGCGCAATCAAACCGTGATTACCCATACCCCACCACCATAACCAGTCGATTTACATTTATGATTTTTTAAATTTTATTTTCATATTTGTGCTAGTAATTAGTCTTTTGAAGCTCTACAAGCAAAAAGAGTGAAGGTGTAGTCGTCCTGTGATTTTATAGATTTTTTTTTTGGTAGCATATTGGAAAAACGCTAGAGCCACCCTCATGTAGACAACATGCAAGATCATACAAATGGCTTCTGAATCTAATCTAATTTTGAATTTGTTCTTGAGTCTTGATCAACATTGAACTTTTAAGGAAGGATCATATTCACATTGCAGTGCTGTTAGCATTGCAGAAAATGAATAATGATCGTTTCTATGCCAAAGAATGGCATAGATTTGTTTAAAGTGAAGAAATATAGAGATGAAGATTAGCATGGTGATTGTTAATCTCCTAAAACATTGTTGAAGTTCAATGTAAATCTGTAATGAGTGCAACACTCAAAGGAGAGTTCATGTTGTTCTTTCAAAAAAAAAAAAAATGCATTTCACAAGTTATATCTTTTGTGTTTTTGTGTATTTCGTAAGGACTTTGCTTCATATTCATAAATTCATATTAAAATTATGAAGAGTCAGTAATCAAGAGAGATTTCAGTCATTGTTTTCATAAAATGCAATGCAACTACAATGAGCAAAAAATCTACTGTTGACTGAAAATGTTGATCAAACACCAAGCGCTTTTATTACACAAAATTAAGGTAAAAACATGAATTTGTATGTTTTTCAATGGAGAATAAAAAGGTCAAAACATGACTATAAAGAACTCAACAAGGAAGAGGTGAATCTTTTATCAGACCAATTCACATACAAATACAGCAGTCTCCAAAACACATGGCTATGTAAACATAGTCATAGGTAAACACACCCCTAGGAATCAAGAGGGAAAAAAAACAATCACCCACCCACATATTGCCAATGTTTGAAAACGAATTGTGACAAAATGGGGCAAAACACCCACCCAATTTTTCTTTATATAAGTTTAACAATAATTTTATCTTTCAAAAACAAACAATTGGACCTGATCCATTAACTCAGTTTCTTGGAATATGGCTCTAAAATTGGGTGGACGCACCCCTAGGAATCAAGAGGAAAAAACAATCACCCACCCACATATAGCCCATGTTTGAAAATTAATTGTGACAAAATGGGGCAAAACACCCTCCCAATTTTTTTATATAAGTTAAACAATAATTTGATCTGTCAAAAACAAAAAAATGGACCTGATCCATTAACTCAGTTTTTTGGAATATGGCTCTGAATTTGGGCACAAATGTGTTTTTCCCCATATTTGAGGCATAATACTTGTGGATCCATTCATCTTAGAGTGACCATGTTTTGTAGAGTGTTTGACCTGTTGCCAGATATACTTTCTGTAAAATATAAGTCTTCTATGTCCAAAACTGGGGCCTTGACAACTCTTCAAAGTTACCATCTCATTTTGCCAAGCCATACTTTGTTAGAAGTTTGAGCGCCTGTATCCTAAGTTATGCTTGAGCTACAATCCTGATATTCCATGTCTGGAGGCTAGAACTACCATATATTGACAGTAGAAAATTTGAAGGCTATAGGTGAGACAGTTTTCCAGATATTGCTGTTTAAAACAGCCTTTAGATTATGATGCCAAAAAATGCCCGAAATGCATTCCAAATGAAATATTTCTTATTAAAAAACTATTGAGGTTATGAACCTAATATTTTGGATTATTACTATTAAAAATGGTATCTTTTTAGTAGAATTTTTTCAGAAAATTCTGAGATGGTCAAGCGGGGAATTTTCCAGAATTTGGGTGAATTGACATGAAATGACCCAGCTGTAACTTACGTCACACTCCTGAATGTTTCCTTCGTGAAATCTCCCTCCTTGTTTGTTGATTTGATCTTCCGTAAATAGAGTGATAAAATAATGTATACAGTAGATTAATAATTTAGCATGCGATAGACTCAAGAATCTAGGTTGCGTTTCCTGAAGCTTTCTTAGCACTAAGTAGGCTTGTTCTTAGTCAATGATGATACCATGTTGAATGGTACTTAGCATTAAGAAGGCTTTGGGAAACACAAGCCTAGTCTGTGAATATGGTTCAAGCAATTTTATAAGCAGAGAACCCTTGATCTATTCTAGAACTCAGTTATTCTCTAGTTATTACACACATCTTCCGACGCCACTGACCTCCAACAAGACTTGCTGACCCAGACAGTTTCAGTCTACCTGAAGATATACTCCAGACTTCACGATTACACTTTCGTAAGTAATGGTTATAACAGTACATGATTGAAAATCATGTGAAAAGTATGTTGTAGGCTATAATAAAATGACAAATTAACAGGTTACAAAAAAGCCACATTCATCCTGTTGATGAGAGCTGGAAATTGTAGCAACCCTAACACATGCAATCTATTCTGTCTATCACAGATCTTATTGATCCTATAAGAGAAACTTACCTGTTTTCTCACATATTGGGTTTACAGTGGAGCTGTGATTCAGATGCTGAAGGAACTCGGTGCAGGTTATACTTTAAGGAGCAGAAACCTGTTAGACTGGGCGCACCCTGTCATAGCCAACCTTCTAAGACAGTCTGTGGGTTGCACTGATGTGTGACAGTTCAGAAATACTCATGCCCAAACTAGTCTCTCGATGCCCTACATAAACTTAATGAAGAACTGATCTGGTTTAGAATTCGGTGAGATTAACTTTAGTAGTTTGAAGATTATCAGTAGTTTATGAATGAATGTTGTATGCAAAGTAACACTTAACCTTACTACAGTATCACAAGTATGCTGATTTCCTTTTCTTAGATAAAAATTAGTAACATAAAAATCTTGCATCGATGAAGTCTACAACTTGGCATAAAGAAGCAAGATTTACTACTCAGACCTGAGTAAGCAGTTACTTTCAGATGGGTCATTCCGTGCCAAATCCACAAATCTGAGACAAAAATTCCGCCTGACCATCTTGGATTTGGGCCATTCCGTGTGAAATCAACAAATGCATTCCGCCTGACCCTCTTGGATTTTCTTCAAACTTTAGGTGCCTAATGCCATCATACCCATCAGCAATTGTGCAAAATATTAACCTTGTATCTACTTTACTTTCTGAGATATTGGCCCTTAAAAAACAGGGTCTTGATCAGGGAAAAATTCATTTTTTTTAACTTTGTTAAGTTCTGTTGGCCATTACTTACACATACTTCATGTTAAAAAATTGAAAATTTCAGGCGTTGTTGCATACATGTAGATGTTCTGAATTGTCAAATATTTCAGCTTAGAGTAAGACAATTGCCAAGTTATGGATTCCTGAAAATGGTATGAACACAAAATGATGGCCACTTTTGATGACAATATTTCCACACTGAAGCATATGAGATCTCCGATAATTAAATATGTATCACTTCAGTAGTCATGTTTTATTGAACTGGAGGAATAATTCGGAAATAATTCAAACTTATTGATTTATGGCACTTCAAAATTGACAAAGATAATATTGGATCCAACTTTTAAGTGCATTTACAATTTTACTGGTAGAGTCAACCATAAAAACAAAAACATCAACTTAAAGAAAAGTTTCTAGACTCTGAATGCACCGAATTTCAAAGTGGTACCCAAAAGAAAAGTACATAAAAGAGTCTGTCAAAGACAGCTTTCAAGGCATGGGGTGATTGATTTATTTCTGCCTTTCTAACCATGTTCTGTTTTGTTTATGTAGCCATGTGCTTTTGGTACCTTTGCCACAGTCCCTCCCCCTCACAGAACTAAGTCTCCACCCTTTACCCAATTCTAGCAGCACTGACATCAACTATCGACTCTAATAACAAGAACAACATTATTTTTTATATACTACTACTACTACTACTACTACTAATAATAATAATAATAATAAAATAAAATTATTATTATTATTATTATTATTATTATTATTATTATTATTACTGATAATAGTAATAACCTCTTCTAGTACCCCAGGGAAAAGTGGAATAATCAGTGTATTTAGTTGTCTAAAGCAATTTGTTTAGAATTTATTTTCATTTTATTTTTATTTTATTTCCTCAATAAACATATGAGGAGTGGGATACAGATGTGGAAGATCTAAACGTTTGTGAGCACACTTGCTTTGATTTATATGGAAAGCATTTTATCAGTGAGTAAGTCAAACAGATGTAATAGGCCTAGTGTTCACAACTGCCAAGGAGGTCATGTTTGTTTGCCAGCGTGTGTATGTCTGTGTACAAGACAACTCAAAACTACACAGATTTGGATGATATTGTTGGAACCATTCACATTCAGTTTAGATGACAGTTGCATCAAATGATGCCTAAATGATATGTGATCCAGTACACAAACTAGCAAGTATAAAATATATTTTCAACCCCTTTACTCTAGAAGAAATCTGCACTTCTTGAGTACTCTTCTAAATTAGAGATTTAATTCATTCATTGAATGCTCAGTTGCTGTCACAAAGCATGGTCTTAATGGTGTCAAGAAAATGACTAGTTTATTTTGATATACTTCTCTATCATGGTGGCTGAGATTCTAGCCTGAACCCAATGGTGGCAGTAATCTAAGGGCCCCGCCCACAACCAACTCTAGTGCCCTTTGAAAAAAAAGCCATTACCCATGAGCCCTGGCGCCTGCTGAGACTTTCTTTTTTTCATTTCCATTGTTAAATCATGTGCTACAATTTTAACGTTTAAGCCAAGGCCTATTACTTAGAAGCTAGAATGTGGGTACAGCGAGAATGTATGTCACAATGCATGTATTTTGAACTTAGTTACCCCGATTAAGTCAAGGGTTTCATTATGTATGTTGGTTTGTGCTTTGCAGTCAGGGTTGTCAGGCATTGGTTCATTCTTATTACCTACACTATCTAAAGTTAGTAATGAATTGAAAAAAATTTTTCCTGCTGACAACCATGATAATGGCAGTTGGTTAGATGTGTATATCATACATTAAAACTTTAATGTGTTCAGAAGTTGAATCATTATAGTATATATCCTGGTCTGAACTTTCACAAGTACAACTTTACAGACATTGGGTTATTCTTTACCTAAAGTGCTCAATTTTAGAAACAATTTGAACAGGTGTCACTTCCACTGACAATTGTAGTTATAACATTAATTTGGATTTGAATAGATTAAAATTATTAACATTGCTGATAAGTCAATTCACTATACTAAACTGCTAAGGCAGTAATGCTACAAAAAGTTGCAAAATACTTTGATAAAATATCTACCATTTATTAATCATCTATCAATTAAACTATCTATCAATCAATTTGCAAATATTTGAAGAGATTGCAATGCTGGTCCTTTTAGGCCCGTGACAATAAATCTGAATTTTCTGTCACCTGCCGATTTATGCTCCATTTTAGTGATCAGTCATAAGAAGTCTAGTTTCTTACAATTATAAGCCATCTCATATTAATTCTCAGGATCACAGACTGCATTTCCTTTGAGCATATTAAAGTTACAGCTATACATTCAATGTATGGTAATGTGGTATTTGAAGTAGCCTATCTTTAGAGATTGTGCACAAAAAGCAATTTGTGATAATCCACCATGAAGCCGTGATGACCAGGAAACCAACAATAATCATGATCAACAATAGCAGGCAAAATGCTCATTAATAATAAAAAGAAGCCTTTAAAAGAAGAAACCTCATTGGCTAAACATACAAGGAATAGGCAGACACCAAACACCCAATGAAAAGCCTAATTGACGAATAAAGGGAGGGGCAGAACCTAGGCCCAGAAGCACATGGCTATGTGGGCAAAGTAGTCCATGGCAACCAAGGGACCAAATAAACAAACACACCTAGCAACGAAGGCAGAAAAACCAATCACCAAGACTGTGAAAGCCATCTTTGATATAGTAATTTATGTGGTTTGGCTAAAGGTACCATTTCAATATCTTGAGCATTTGCAAAATAAAACATGGGCTTTGTGGTGGTAACTTTGATTTTAAGGTACACTCAACCAGTAATTTTGAAAATATGCTTAAACTATAGGTCTTAATTCATTTATATCATCTTTAATGTCTCAAAACTCAAAAGCTGTTATTAATATCAAATATTTACCTACTTGAAGATAATGTACAATAACTTGTGTGAACTACATAGAAATACTAAAGATCTGATGTCATTCATGTACAAGATACAGTACTTTGAAATAGATAGGAAAAAATTAACATGTAATTTTTTTGCCATTTTCAGCAAAGCATTACTCAGCAAATGTGCTACCGTGAAAGGTGTACTTCACAGTGTAAAGACACAAACTACTTTAGAATATGTCCTGAAAGTTTCATAAATGTAGCATGGAAACTCCAAGAGTAACGCTTTGTGGAACATGGATATTTTCTCAGAGCTCCACTTTCTTGACACACGACCCCCTTTTTTAAGACCCCATATCTCAACAACTACGCAAATCCAAGATGGTCAGGCGGAATTTTTGTCTCAGATTTGTTGATTTGGCACGGAATGACCCATTTGCTTCAAACTTTATGTGAATAATGTTACCATACCCAGGACCTACTATGTGAAATATTACCATTGTATCTTGTATAGTTGTTGAGATATGGGGTCTTAAAAAGGGGGTCGTGTGTCAAGAAAGTGGAGCTCTGAGAAAATATCCATGTTCCACAAAGCGTCACTGTTGGAGTTTTCATGCTACATTTATGAAACTTTCAGGACATATTATAAAGTAGCATGTGTTCAGCACATTTGCTGAATAATGCTTTGCTGAAAATGGCAAAAAAATTACATGTTCATTTTTTCCTATCTATTTCAAAGTACTGTATCTTGTACATGAATGACATCAGATCTTTAGTATTTCTATGTAGTTCACACAAGTTATTGTACATTATCTTCAAGTAGGTAAATATTTGATATTAATAACAGCTTTTGAGTTTTGAGACATTAAAGATGATAAATGAATTAAGACCTATAGTTTAAGCATATTTTCCAAATTACTGGTTGAGTGTACCTTAAAATCAAAGTTACCACCACAAAGCCCATGTTTTATTTTGCAAATGCTCAAGATATTGAAATGGTACCTTTAGCCAAACCACATAAATTACTATATCAAAGATGGCTTTCACAGTCTTGGTGATTGGTTTTTCTGCCTTCGTTGCTAGGTGTGTTTGTTTATTTGGTCCCTTGGTTGCTATGGACTACTTTGCCCACATAGCCATGTGCTTCTGGGCCTAGGTTCTGCCCCTCCCTTTATTCATCAATTAGGCTTTTCATTGGGTGTTTGGTGTCTGCCTATTCCTTGTATGTTTAGCCAATGAGGTTTCTTCTTTTAAAGGCTTCTTTTTATTATTAATGAGAATTTTGCCTGCTATTGTTGATCATGATTATTGTTGGTTTCCTGGTCATCACGGCTTCATGGTGGATTATCACAAATTGCTTTTTGTGCACAATCTCTAAAGATAGGCTACTTCAAATACCACATTACCATACATTGAATGTATAGCTGTAACTTTAAGAGTCAGTTTCTGTAAGAATCATGCGGGTGGTGATACAAACCCTCTTCATATTCCCTTCAAATTTTGAATACCAGTAGACACATACCTAAAAGGGACAAAACTGAATTTTTAAACATTGAGAATGTTCCTAGCAAAAGTTAGGGCTTCCCAAAATTTCAGCATCATTTTGAGGTACTGAAAATTCCGTTTTTTGCCTTCAAATATCTCATTGCGCCTTAATCTTACCATCCTGAAATTTTGGCACATAAATGTCGGGGAAATTAACTTTTGAGAAATTATGTCGCTTCTGTGGCATATTGAAGGCACTGTCCTTAAGGGCCTCTTCAAAATTGGACCTTTTACATTTTTATACCATTTTCGTGTGCCTCTCACAGTTCATATGACACTGAAAACCTTATTAGTTTGTTATATATATTCACTTTGGAACCTCCTCTTTTATTTTTTTGTTAATATGTTTTTATTGTTTTAACAAAAACACAAACACACACACACACAAAACACCAAACAGCAATGCATAATGAAGAAAAAGAAAAGAAAATTAAGAGAGGGGGTGACATACACAAAAATAAATCAAAAATAAAATAAAACAAAAATAAGGTTACATATCATGACATCAAGTGCTTAAAGAAAAGAAAGATATAGCTGCTGACCAGTTACTGATTGTTCGTGGCGTGGCTTTGTGAAACTTTGCTGTAGCACGCTCAAGAAGTAAAATGTCCAGAATGTAGGAATGCCAAACAGCTGTTAGATTCAGATCAGGTTCAAACCAACCTTTCAAGATGGCCTTTTTTGAGGCAGTTAAAGCAGCCATTAAAATCCTTTTTTGTTGTAAGGTAAACATTAAATCAGAGTCGTCAGATAGTAAAAGTAACCTTGGACATAAAGGCACCTCGTCCATTAAAAAATCTGAAAGTGTTTTAACAACATGCTTCCAAAATTTGACAATGGGCGGGCATTCCCAGAACATGTGAAAAAAGTCTCCAACAGAGCCTGTGCTGCATATCTTACAACATTTATCATCTGAAAGTTTCATCAAGTAAGCTCTGCATGGTGTTATATAGACCCTATGGGCAAACTTAAAATGTATCAATTGGTGAGCCAGACATTTAGAAGATGAAAAAATATTAGTCCAGATAGTTTCCCAGTCAAGCTCTACACCAAGTCTATCAAACTCCCTAGACCAAACTGAAACCGCACCTATGGGAGAAAGTCTTTCTGCAGTGAATAAATCATACAAATAAGAAACCAGACCCCTGGTTGAATTAAAGTTCTGTAAATGCTCAAGAAGGGGATGATTGGCCAAGTGGCTATCCCATGGGACCCCATAGGCTTTAAGTGCAGAGCGTAGCCTAAGGTAAAAGAAAAAAGATGTGCCAGGGAGAGAGAAAGAATTACAAATATCTTGAAAAGAACGTAAACCATCAGTGTCAAAAATATCATTCAGAGTATTGACATTCTTATTTGACCAAGAAGGAAAAACAAAAGGTTTAGAGCCTGTTAAGAGAAGGTTGTTGTGCCATATAGGAGAGGATTTATGAAATTTATGCTTATACCCTAGAAACTTACAGGCCTGCTTCCAAACTTCAAGAGAGCAGGTAATAATTGGACCCAGTCGTAAAGATGAGGTTCTCTGAGTAATACCTGCAAATGGTAAATCTTGAAGCCTCAGGGGATGAACTAATTCTTGTTCGATAGATCGCCAGGAAATTTTAGAAGATGGATCAAGCCATGTTTTAACAAATCTCAACTGAAAAGCCCAAAAATAAAGCTTGAAATTAGGAACAGCTAGACCACCAGACAATTTGGGAAGCTGTAATGTTTTTAAACGAATTTTGGATCTTTTGTTATTCCATATGAATTTTGTACATAGCTTATCAATGTCCTTAAAGAAATGTGGTGGAGGAGTCAGTGGGATAGCAGAAAACAAAAAATTAACCCTTGGAAGAATGTTCATTTTCAACACAGAAATCCTACCGCAGATAGAAATTTGGAGTGGGGACCATCTGTTAAGATCATTCTTGACCTTTTGCAACATAACATTGAAATTGCGCTTGCAAATCTCACCAAGCGAAGGATGAATACTTACACCTAAATACGTGAAACCAGAGGTTTTGATCTGAATAGGCGAGGATATAGGCAGATTAAGTTTAGGTGGAGCTAAATCAAGAGGCATTAAAATAGATTTACTCCAGTTAATTTTGTAGCCTGAAAAGGAGCCAAATCTTTCAAATAAAGCTAGAGCATGACAAACTGAGTTATTAACATCAGAAAGGTAAAGAATAATGTCGTCAGCATAAAGGGAAATATGATGTGTGGTGTTTTTAATTCGTATCGGAGAAATTACAGAACTCTGTCGTACTGCTTGAGCTAAGGGTTCCAATGACAAGGCAAATAAAATTGGAGAAAGGGGGCAGCCTTGTCTGGTGCCTCTTTCTAGACAGAACTGTGAAGACATCATGTGACCTGTGGAGACACTTGCAGAGGGTTTGTTGTAAAGTGTTTGGACCATATGGATAAATGTGTCTCCAAAGCCAAACCTTTTGAGCACAGTCCACAGATAGCGCCATTCCAGCCTATCAAAGGCCTTCATAGCATCTAGACTAAAGACTGCATATGAATTATCAACATCTTTGGTGGCATCTATAACATGCAAAAGCCTTCTAACATTGTCTGAAGCCAAACGGCCCCTGATAAATCCTGTCTGATCCTCATGAACTAAATGAGAGATATAGTTGTTCAGCCTGTTAGAGAGAACTTTAGCATATATCTTTATGTCTGAGTTTAACAAAGACAACGGCCTGTAGCTCCCACAGTCCAGTGGGTCCTTTCCAGTCTTTAACAACAAGGAAATCAGTGCTGACCTCTGATCTCTATGGAAGTAACCAATATCAAGTGAGTGTTGGATGGAGTTAAGTAATAAAGGCCCTACCAAGTCCCAGAGAACTACAAAAAGCTCTGGAGGTAACCCATCCAGTCCTGGTGACTTGTGCCTTGTCATGGAGACTGCCGCTGATCTAAGTTCCTCTAAGGTGAATGGTGCGTCTAATTGTGCCGCCTGTTCAGTTGAAAGAGATGGGAGATTTAAAGGATCTAAAAAAGCATGCATGTCTGTCAAGTCATCTGGTGTTTCAGACTTGTAAAGATCAAAATAAAATTCTCTAAAAGTATCATTTACTAGCTGTGGCTGTGTAAGCACTGATCCAGAGGGGTCACTAACTGCATCCACTGAGGCCAGACGTTCTGACTGTTTGAGGCGCAATGCAAGAAGTCTATTAGGTCTGTCTGACTGTTCATAATAAAGCCGTCTTGTTCTGAGTAAGATAAACTCGGCTCTTATACTAGTGACGTCCTTATATTCTGCCTTTAAGGATTTCAATGTTTTTGCTCTAGCAGTATCATAATTATTTTTCTGTGATAGCTCTATTTGCTGAATTTCTTTTTCTAGGGTACCAATTTTTTCTTACGGTCTGCAGCCAATCTGGAGGAATATGATATACAACTCCCTCTGATTGCACATTTTGTAGTCTCCCACAGAGTGTGAGGATCTACATCAGGTGATTGGTTAAGGGAAATAAATTCATTCAACTCTTTCTTAATATATTCTAGAAATTTTTCATCCTGTAGAAGAAATACATTAAAGCGCCAACGCTTACAGCGAACAGATGAATGAGCTCTAGATAAGGTCAGTTTGACCGGAGAATGATCAGAAATTAGCATGGGTAGGATTTCAGTGTTCAAAACAGACTCTAGCAAGGTAGCTGAAATAAAAATGTAATCTATTCTTGAAAATGTTTTATGACGTGAAGAGAAAAAAGTGTAGTCCCTTGTAGTAGGGTTCCTGATACGCCAGCCATCCACCACATTCAAGTCCTTCATAAAATCTGAAATGTACTGAGATGAAAAAAGCTGATTGGCAGTAGGTGGAGTGGAGTTGGACCTATCCAGGACATCAGCTGGGTCATTCCACGCCAAGTCACCCAATTTTGAGAAATTTTCCCAGTTCCTGTCATGGATTTTTTTGAAAAAAATCATGCATGTAGTCCAATCCGTTTTCTGCTGTCCTGCCAAATCTCAGAGTTGTACTCCAAACCGTTTTTGAATAATAAAATGATGAAATATAGCTGTATGGGAAAATGTGACTCCCTATGTTAAGCCGTACCAAATAAAGGAATTTCACTGGCTAAGGCTGTAATTTTCACCATGTTCAGATATGACCCTATTAAGAATTTTGTAGTTGGATTTAATTTGTTTATATGTACATCATAGGTATTTTGGAATGAAATGTGAGCATATGCCCAAACGTCAAATCAATCACTTTCAAAATTCAACATTTCAGTGAGGTTTCACTTTTCAAGTTTAAAATTTGCTGGGAATGCAGTTTGACCACTGATCTTTTATTCAAAAAAATTGGAAATGTGTGCCATAAATGATGAACAAAACACAGTGGCTCAAACATGGCCACTTGCTGCAAAAAGGTATTTTTGGCCAACTTTGGACCATTGGTTTTCATAAAGGGAAATGTCCGATGCCTTCCATTTTTTTTTCTGAAAAAGATAATCTTTTTCTCAGAAACATACTAAAATTTCAGAGATGTGTTCCATCCCAATCTTCCTTTTTAGATTTTGTGAAGACATCAAACCTATCTATGGTGATTGTCATTTTCCCTGGGTTGCCATGGGTGTTTGTTTACACAAACCATGTGTTTCTTTGTTGATATAGCCATGTGCTCTTCCCACGGTGACTTTTAGGATTTTTCTTCATCTTGTGATGAAAAATAGACAGAAGACCATGGACAGTGTCTTAAGTCCTCAGAAAAAATCTTGAAGAAAATAACGACAAATTGACATGCTATCTGATTTTAAATATCAACAATGTGGCCAGTTCATGCCGGAATGTAATTTGTATTACCATTATCTTTATAATAGCATTTGAATTCTGAAATATGTCAAAATGAAAGGCTATGTAAAGTGATGCAGGACAATGTTTATCTATCTTTTTTCTAATGTATGTTATTTAAAGTAAGTATTTCAAACTGATTGAAACAAATGAATATATCACATTGTGAGCCAATTGCAAGGTTAATTCTCCTAAATCAAGGCAAGTAAAAACAAAATGTAATATACAAAATACAATTTATTTTCATTTAACATCGGCAATTATCAGCAATGCTTACTGCATTTTCATTGACAGATATAAAGCATGCCTGTTTCATTTTAGACAACTTCCTCATAGCACATGTGGTCTAAAACTTGTCAATGATGTGCCACCTCCTCTAAGTAAATGTGTCGGGCTTCTCAGTCATGGTTGCCTTTCTCAGCCACACCTGGCTATAATTGAGGTCAATTACCCATAATTCAAAAACCTAGACTGGTGATGTTCAAACCACCCAAGGTTTGTGTTATGTGTTATGGTAATTTTCACTTTAATGCTTTATTTCAACAAAAGGGAAAATGATGTGTGTAGGCTATCTTTGTTAGGGAATGTGAGCATGAACACATGGAGTATGGTAAGATTGCATGTTCAAACCCTTACTGAGTACAGCAGGAAATGGTATGCCACAGCATGTGAAACATTTGCTGAGAAGTGAATCATGCTTGTCATTCAATGTTGCTATATTGCAAATCATTGATTGGGGCACCTGCTTACTGGAAGTCTGTGTTCCTTGTCAAATGACATATTTATCATCATCAATGCTGCCGTTTCAAAATCTGTGGCATTTATGCAAAGGAAGTGATAATCTCAAAACATGTTGAACACTTCTTTATACTTGGTTCCTTTATAATGGTTCCTTTGAAATTCAGAATGATTAGGATTTCATAGGAGAGTGGATGTCATATTAGCATCCCTGCTTTCATGAAAGATAAACTTTTGAAGTTGGATAAAAGAAAGAGCTCTCTAGTTTTTTTTTTTTTGTGTGTGTGGATAGGCCTGTTCGTTTCTTCTATGTTCATATTTGACAGTTTACAATGTTCAAATAATCAATATTTATGTGTAAATAATTGTGAAAAAATCAGTCAGGAACAAGACACAATGATCCAGAGCACATGGCTACATAAACAAACCAGCACATGGTGGGCAGGGTTTCTCAAAGTTATAATACATAAATAATAAATAATTGACCATAGACAATGCTAAACACCACTAAACAGAGATTCATTCTTTCAAAACAATGTAAAGTTTTAACAGTTTCACAGGCATTATCAGAAATGGGCCGCCAGAAATATTTTCGCGGGCTGCCATTGGCCCCTGGGCCGCACTTTGAGAACCTATGGTGTATTGACTATCACCAAAGGTATGTTTGATGACTTTAGAAAATCATGAATTGGGTAACGAGACAGAACACATCTCTGAAATTTTGATATGTTTCTGAAAAAAAGTCAATCTTTCTTAGAAAAAAAAATGGAAGGGGTGCGACCTTTCCCTTTATGAAATATAGTGGTCTAAAGATGGGCACAAAATGTCTTTTCTAGTCAGAGGCCATGTTTGAGCTACTGTATCTTGCTTATAATTGCATGCAAACATGTTCTACTCATAGTATTTGAAGAATGTGAGTAACACTGCATTCTCTGAAAGTTTTGTGTCAAAATGTTGAAAATTCAATGAAATATTAATTTGGAAATATGAACATTAGACACTTCAGTGTCAGCATTAATTTTCCACCATAGCTCACCATGTTCTACATAAAACAAGCTAAATTCAGACTAGAAATCATCGTTAGGCTGATACCTTGGCTTGGTGAAAATTACAGCTTTGTCGAGTAAAATTTATTTATTTGGCAAGGGTTAATGTAGGGAGGTGGTCTTGCCTGTACTGGCATATTTCAACATTTTATATATAAAAAAGTGTTTGGTGTACAACTCTGAGATTTGGCATGATGACACTACTTATACTGAAGAATATATGTGATTTTTTTCAAGAAAATCTATGACATGAACTGGGAGACACTAGGTGAGTTGGCATGGAATGACCCAGCTGTTAAATTGAGGTCACCACCTAATATTATAGGAACATTCAATGATAGGAGTCTGGCTTTGACATCATCAAAAAACTGTGGTTCAAAGACATTTGGGGCATAAATGGAGACTAAACAATATTTAACAGTGTTTAAGGTAATCAAACAAAAGCAAAATCGACCATCAGAATCATTCCCTAGCTTATCTACCTGTATATTCAATTTTCTGTCAGCTAAGATTAGAACACCTTTCGTTTTATTTGGGGCACAAGAAAAAGAAAGGATTTTATAAAACTTATTTTGAAATCTATGAACGTCCTGTGTTTTTAAATGTGTTTCCTGCAGGATTGCAAAATGTATTTTCTTTTTACGTAAAAAGTCAAGGCACCTAACCCTCTTAACAGGCTCATTAACTCCCTGCACATTCCAAGAAATCAAATTGTAGTCGTCAACCATTAAAAGTTATGACCATACATGGTAATAGATTGATAAAAAATAAAATATTAATGTAATTTGGGATATATGCACAGTATGCTGGAAACAAGAGTACACTGAATCTGGACAAGATCAAATAATATAAATGCAGCCACGTAAAAAACGTAACGTAAAAATAAGCACAAGCCCCCCAGACTTGTAGCATTGCTTTAAAACAAGAACAAGAACGTTGCTAGCCTGCCAGGGAAAAAGAGAACATCCCTGCATGGCTTAGCTAGAACAAAAGTAATCACCATTCCTTGGATTCAAGCCAAGATGGTCTTGCAAAACCACATTCTATTTGGTTATTCTAATAAGAGTCATTATTTGTGAAAAAGCTGACCTGACGAGTACGGTACATTAACGACAAAAATTACTTCAGTCACTTTGCTTACTGACACACTAGTAGCGTAGCATAGCGTTAGCATAGTCAGGTCGCTAACCAAAACATTAGCAGATCTTAATGCCCAATAATGAAAGGATACCTTCAAAATCAAATGTCTTTAACGTAATCCTTAGCCTGCTCCGGAGAGGAGAAGATGCGCGTGTTGTTGGAGTCAGTTATTACCTTGAGGGTGGCAGGGTAAAGAAGAAAAAACTCGATCCCTTTCTGTTTGAGCGAAGCAATGCAGGATGAGAAAGCTTTGCGTTTCAGGACGGTTGCATTGGAGTAGTCAGCGAATAGCATGAGCTGGGACTGACCGTGCTGTATCTTTGCGCCCGCTCGTCTGTATTCCTTCATGATGGCCTGGCGGTCGTTGTACCTCAGAAGTTTGAAGATGAGGGTCCTGGGCTTGCCTGATGAATTGTCGCCTTTACTGTAGATCCGATGAGCTCGTTCAATTTCGATGATCCCTGGACTAGCCAGCGAAGGGAACCAGACTGGAAGTTGACGTTGTAGAAAAGCAATAGCATCGCCCCCCTCTTCGTTCTCTGGAAGGTTGACAAGGCGCAGGTTATTTCGGCGATTTCGGTCTTCCAGCTCTGCCACGCTGGACTGTAACTTAGCAATGGCAGACGTAGCTTCCCTAACTTGTTGCCTGTCTTCTCGTTGAGCAGCCTGCATGATGTCAGTTCGTTTATTCAAATTCAGCAGGGAAGCGTTCATTGCTGAGACCTCAGTCTCCACGTTGGAGAGTTTCTTCTGAAAAGTGTCCATATCACCCCGTATAGCTTTAACATCCAAGGAAAGTTCGCGCAGTGTGCCCCTCATTTCGTATATGAGAGTAGCTAAGAGAGTCCCCTCAGCTTCACTTACGCCAGCCTCCATGATAACGTTAGAATCCTCGTGCTCAAAGAGCTGTTTCTTAGCTTTTTTCTTTGACGATTTAGATAACGGGGAAGGGGTAAAGGGGCCTAAATCTTCAGCTGTTCTCTTCTCTGCCGACTCCATTTATATTGTTAACACATAAAACTGCCGTAAAATCACTTTTGACTCTTTTAAACAAATAAAATACCGAAGGTGGTTTGGCAAGTTCAAGTCTAAGCAGCCATCTTAGCTGGAGCCCAACCGGAAGTCGGAACCTCCTCTTTTAGAATTTTAATAAAATATATGGGCATGAATTGGTGATGTTAAGCTAGAGGCAATTATTTTAGGGAAATATGAAATGAAGTGCCATTTTAGATGCTCATAGCTCTGTGCGCCATCACTCAAAACAGTTGAAATTTGCCTTACTTTGTTCGTCTGCACTCATATTATCTGAGGTCCAAATATCTAGGTGGCTTTTTGTTCTATCACCGAGTAAATTAATTTTATTTACAGCAGATTTGCACCTATGATAACTTCTATGGAGGGTTGTGCTGACTAACCAGAGACGCCAAAGCTCTAACCCTGTTTGAGCCACTATCAGACTGTAGATGTGGTGGCACAGTGGTTATGTCACAGACTACCAATCAGCAGACCAGGGTTCAATTCCCAAACATCACATTATTTATTTATTTATTGCTTTGAGTAAGCAAATTATTAGGCAACATTACTTGATTAGATAAAGAAGGCTACCACTCAAATATATTGCAAACAATACAAAAGTATCAACATTAAGTGTCTTGCTCAGGGGAGTAAGAGGACAGTCAAGTATAGAACCACCAGCTTATCAGTTTACAAGTGTGCTAGGCTGTTTCTTTACATGTTGTGCTATCAACACTCAATTGATGCTGCGTATACTTTTATTCTTTGAAGATGTAGTCTTTAAATCCAAAATTTTGACTTGAAATATGAAAAGACACTTGTGCGTTTTTATAAAATCACTTGTGTGTCTTTATAACTGTTTGCTAAACCTATTATTCTTGGAAATGGTCTCCTTTGGGGCATTACTAAAGGTAATTGACCAATATCAAATCAATTGACTGTAAATGTATCACTTTTTTTGAAACAAAAAAAGTTGAATACACCCCTCAGACAATCTAACTATTCAGCTTGGACATTGCTCACAGAATCTATTTCAAGACTCAGAACATGAGAATAACACATCCCTCTTCAGATCTAATGATGGTGAACTTAGATCAAATTTTTCTTGAACATCACACATTCCTACTATAAGGAGTGCTTTTGGCAAGTTTAAGAGGAGCCCGAGTTATGGCCATGGTAAAAGTCAAGTACACGAGAACTTTGTCTGTACTATCATACAATTACAGGCACACCCTACAGTGAAGGGTGAGTCTGACCATGTGTGTAGAACTACACTTCTCTGTAATGGTGACTCAAAATGTCAATTACCCATAACCACCAGTGGCATCAAGGTAACCCTTATTGAGTTGCTTAGAGTGAGATATATTGTTCAGACATCAACTATGCTAAGTGTTTGAAAATCAGAAACCTCCATTCTTGTGCAATTGAAAACTGCAATACTCCTGTTGTTGAACACAATCACTTGGCAGTTAGGATTCGTTATTGTCTTGCCACACATCTAATCCTATCAATCTGTGGGAAAATCTATAATTCATCTGATGTCAGTACATGGCAGATAATGCTGGTGGTTTTTCCCCATTATTTAGATTCAGTGTTTATTAGCAAGTCATATAATTTCTCACTCTTTCCTGGACATTATACACTGGCAGTTCTTTAGGGTTAGACATTGCATTTTACAGAGCACTGTGTGTTTTACTAGATCACAATAAAAATAAATACACATGATGAAAAGACTATGCAGAGTGTATGCCATTCAATTTGGTCTACTTGTGAGTGACTTTTTGGCACCTATTCTGACTCAAAAAAATATTTGTTATAGCAATTTGGCCCAAAATAGATGAATGTCTTTCCTAAATGTGTACTTTTAATTATGTAGCCACACATCTCAAGGGAAGGTGTGCAAAATTATACCTCAATATCTCAAATATTTCTAAGAAAACTATGACTTCGAATGAACCCACTCCCTATTCCAAAAAAATATTTGGAAACTTCAAACTATAATACCACCAAAACTCTTGGAGACTCAAGCACGCCTTTGTATGTTTGTCAGGTGTCTCCAACATGGCTTCAATACTGCCTTTTCTTTTTCTTTTTTTTTTTTTTTCAGCTTTGTCCACTTGATGGTGCTGTTTTCAATTTCACGTATTTCTAGAGGGCCTATCGATGTATGTAATTTATGCAGTTAATAAATGGCATTTAATGGTTAATAAAGCAAAATGCCTCCAGGATATTTAGAATACAAATAGATTAGATACATGTCAACATAATAAAAATTGTTTCAACCTTTTTTACTGATGGCGCACAAAGATATGGTCGTCTGATTTCAATTTCAATTTCATATTTGCCAAATGAAACATCCTCTCTATCAGTACTTGAAAATGTTGCAATCTTTAACCAATTATATTTCAAAACAGGACCTCCCAATGTGCTCATATCTTTATGAATGAGCAAGGTTACCTGTTTGCACAAGCAGTGAGAGGCCCCAAAACAAGGCTCCAAAACTGAAAAGTTGAGTTTTCAATGGCCACCTAATGGCTGTAAGTTGACCTAGTGACCATCATAAAAATATGTTTCAAAACTGTTGGACCCATGCTCTGATTTTGCCAAATGTCAGAGTGCTGTCTTAAAAGCCCACTGAAATATGGACAGGCAAAGTTGTGCATTTTGAAAAACATCAAATTTCCACCTTTGCCATGAGTCATTTCAAAAGTCCCTAGTTTTTTTTAGGAAAGGTCCAAAACATTTAAATTGTTATTTTTAAATATCTATCCCATATATGTATCTATGAGAATTTTTTCATTGAGATCTGAAGAGGGTTTGTATCAGCCCCTATGGAAATCCGCATGAGTCTTACAGAAACTGACTCTTAATATGCTCAAAGGAAATGTAGTCTGTGATCCTGAGAATTAATATGAGATGGCTTATAATTGTAAGAAACTAAAACTTCTTATGACTGATCACTAAAATGGAGCATAAATCGGCAGGTGACAGAAAATTCAGATTTATTGTCATGGGCCTAAAAGGACCAGCATTGCAATCTCTTCAAATATTTGCAAATTGATTGATAGATAGTTTAATTGATAGATGATTAATAAATGGTAGATATTTTATCAAAGTATTTTGCAACTTTTTGTAGCATTACTGCCTTTGCAGTTTAGTATAGTGAATTGACTTATCAGCAATGTTAATAATTTTAATCTATTCAAATCCAAATTCATGTTATAACTACAATTGTCAGTTGAAGCGACACCTGTTGAAATTGTTTCTAAAATTGAGCACTTTAGGTAAAGAATATCCCAATGTCTGTAAAGTTGTACTTGTGAAAATCCAGACCAGGGTATATACTATAGTGATTCATTTTCTGAACACATTAAAGTTCTAACGTATGATATACATATCCAACCAACTACCATTATTATGGCTGTCAGCTGGAAAAACATTTTTTCAATCCATTACTAAATTTAGATATTTTAGGTAATAAGAATGAGAATGAACTAATGCCTGATAACCCTGACTGTAAAGCACAAACCAACATACATAATGAAACCCTTGACTTAATCGGGGTAACTAAGTTCAAAATACATGCATTGTGACATACATTCTCGCTGTACCCACATTCTAGCTTCTAAGTAATAGGCCTTGGCTTAAACGTTAAAATTGTAGCACATGATTTAACAATGGAAATGAAAAAAAGAAAGTCTCAGCAGGCGCTAGGGCTCATGGGTAATGACTTTTTTTCAAAGGGCACTAGAGTTGGTTGTGGGCGGAGCCCTTAGATTACTGCCACCATTGGGTTCAGGCTAGAATCTCAGCCACCATGATAGAGAAGTATATCAAAATAAACTAGTCATTTTCTTGACAACATAAAGACCATGCTTTGAACAGCACTGCTGTTAGTACTAAGCAAATGAGCAATCAATGAAAGAATTAAATCTCTGAACTAGAAGAGTACTCAAAATGTGCAGATTACTTTTAGGGTAAAGGGGTCAAAGATATATTTTATAATTGCTATTTCATGTACTGGACTACAGATCATTCAGGCATGATCTGTTACAACTGTTATCTAAACTGAATGTGAATAGTCCCAATAATATCATCCAAATCTGTGTAGTTTTGAATTGTCTTGTACACAGACATACACATGCTGGCAAAAAACATGACCTCCTTGGCAGTTGTGAACACTAGGTCTATTACATCTGTTTGACGTACTCACTGATAAAATGCTTTCCATATAAATCAAAGCAAGTGTGCTCACAAACGTTTAGATCTTCCACATCTGTATCCCACTCCTCATATGTTTATTGAGGAAATAAAATAAAAATAAAATGAAAATAAATTCTAAAGAAATTGCTTTAGACAACTAAATACACTGATTATTCCACTTTTCCCTGGGGTACTAGAAGAGGTTATTACTATTATCAGTAATAAAAATAATAATAATAATAATAATAATAATAATAATAAAATTGTTTTTATTATTACTACTACTATTATTATTATTATTATTATTATAAGTAGTAGTAGTAGTAGTAGTAGTAGTAGTATTTAAAAAATAATGTTGTTCTTGTTATTAGAGTCGATAGTTGATGTCAGTCCTGCTAGAATTAGGTAAAGGGTGGAGACTTAGTTCTGTGAGGGGGAGGGACTGTGGCGAAGGTACCAAAAGCACATGGCTACATAAACAAAACAGAACATGGTTAGAAAGGCAGAAATAAATCAATCACCCCATGCCTTGAAAGCTGTCTTTGACAGACTCTTTTATGTACTTTTCTTTTGGGTACCACTTTGAAATTCGGTGCATTCAGAGTCTAGAAACTGTTCTTTAAGTTGATGTTTTTGTTTTTATGGTTGACTCTACCAGTAAAATTGTAAATACACTTAAAAGTTGGATCCAATATTATCTTTGTCAATTTTGAAGTGCCATAAATCAATAAGTTTGAATTATTTCCAAATTATTCCTCCAGTTCAATAAAACATGACTACTGAAGTGATACGTATTTAATTATCGGAGATCTCATATGCTTCAGTGTGGAAATATTGTCATCAAAAGTGGCCATCATTTTGTGTTCATACCATTTTCAGGAATCCATAACTTGGCAATTGTGTTACTCTAAGCTGAAATATTTGACAATTCAGAACGTCTACATGTATGCAACAACGCCTGAAATTTTCAATTTTTTAACATGAAGTATGTGTAAGTAATGGCCAACAGAAATTAACAAAGTTAAAAAAATGAATTTTTCCCTGATCAAGACCCTGTTTTTTTAAGGGCCAATATCTCAGAAAGTAAAGTAGATACAAGGTTAATATTTTGCACAATTGCTCATGGGTATGATGGCATTAGGCACCTAAAGTTTGAAGAAAATCCAAGAGGGTCAGGCGGAATGCATTTGTTGATTTCACACGGAATGGCCCAGATACTTCCTACCATGGGAGGCGGTATTGAGTGTCTCAATACAGCTCCGGTATTGTGTTAAAACGGTGCCCTCAAATGGTGAAATGTGGTATTAAAAGAGAGTTGGTCCAGTGCCAATTAAATTAAATGTGAAAGTGAAATTAATGTTGAATTTGCCCTGAGGAAGACCATAGTGCCTGAAACATGGAAAGCAAATTCACTTTGGTCTCATCCATCTCTCCAGATCTGAGATCTGTTTTTTTTTTTTTTTCTCATGTGAATTATGATTTTATTAGTTTTAAGTCCTTTTGAACAAAGTTAAGGAGCCCTATGCTCATCAGATTTGATTAACTACATCAAATTTAACCAGAACACAATAGGAGGGTTGTGTCATTTTTAATTTTAACGATGATATTTGTTATCAGTGCACAGATAGAACTATTAGGCTATTATTTTCCAAACATTGCTCCTCCTACTACACAGAGAGAAACAAGTTTTCAGAAAGATATCCACATAAAACTACAAATTTGTAGTGTCTTCTTTTTCCCTACATCTGTAGTGTGTGAACTGCAGTCATTCCAGTTTTCCAAAAGACAGTAGCGCCATCTAGTGCTCAGAAGAACATTCAGCAGATAATATGGCACATTTAAAGGATGGGGGAAGACAATAGACTGGTGGGACCAGCATGTTACTTAACTGAGATACACTGAATTACACTGTACTGTCAAGCTATAGACTACTGGTTTCCAAAATAATCAGACAATGACATATCAGTCAGTAAGAGATTAATAGTTTATTATTCAAGAAGTAAGCAAGTGAGGAAAACATGCATAAAATTATCAGTTTATGTTCTGGAAGACGTATCTTCCCTGAGGCTCACATCAAACCTGCCATCTCTTTTAGGATTTAAATCAAACCAGAATCTCCATTTTTAATTATTTGGAATACGTGAAAGGATTAAAAAGATAAGAACTAAAAGTTGCAACTGAACTACAGCCAGGGTGATTCATTTTTCCATTGAGGCTATCAAAGCTTGCTGCAGTATTCAACCCTATTCATTTATTACGGGTCCATCCACAGCACTGCTTGTGGGGCATTAAAGTTAGGGTTCAAGATCCTAGAGTAATGTTCGCACAGGGTAAATTTGAAGATACACGCTTCTTCAGTTTTCCCATTGAAGTCCTGCCTCCAGAGTACAGGATGAGTGCTGTCTATGGGGAGAAGGGCGGGCCAAATGACAGTTGAGTTTGATAGACATATCGTCATTCAGGACGCTCAAAATTATTGGATTGAATTTTTACTGTCCTGTACGGTCCACAGGTGACTAACATCTTTTTTATGTGTGTGTGTGTGTGTGTGTTTTAGTGCATTTATTTAAATGTTTGCAGTCGGATGTGATGGGGATTTTAAGCAATACAGTAAAAAGTGCTCCAGGAAAGCATCATTGACCCAACCTTTAAGGAAAACACAAACCCAAGCCTGACTATCAAATTAACCAAAGGTCATGGAATAAATAGCATCCCAAAGTAGAAGCTAAGTTACCAACACACCACCGACCCTGTGCGCAAAGAACAAGGACACACCACATTGGGAATAATGCTTCCGTACATCATGAGTATGTCATATATGTAAATACAGTGAAATCAACAAAGTACCATAATTTAAAGTTTTTTTTTTTTGTGTGTGTGAAAAATCTGAAATTTAAAAATGCACATTTATTTCATAAAAAATGTAAAATAAATCCAGTTCCAATTTCTCATTTTGTCAAAGCAATCCTCATGTCACCACTGCAATGGTGTTTTGTTCTGAACTGGACCTAATGCTTAGTAAAATAATCAAGAAGCAGTAAAAACAGACAGTCAGTGGTGGTGTCTTTGTGAGAGACAGACTGTGAGAAGGCTACTCGTAAGGGATAACAGCCTTCGAGGTGTCCCGATATAAGGTAATAATGGACGAGGTGGAGGCAAAGAACTGCCCAACGGTGCAGCTGGAGGCCTCTGACAAGTTCATTATTATCTTATCCTCGAAGGCCGTTATCCCGGTGCTTAGCAGTTGTCTGACATCAAGTCAATATATATGTTCATTCACATATCAAGTCAATATACTGTATGTGTTCATTCACATCATACTTTCACTGTTCCCTGGCCATGGGATATTTTGTTACACATACTGTAACTCATGGGTAAATGTGTCCCATGCAAACTGTTATAAGGATAATTTACCAGCCTCAAAAGTCACTTTTATGATTAAATGGCTCCTTACGGGGTGAATGGTATAGCTCTCTCAGCTGCTTCTACCGTGGATTTCACGACTACTACACTGAAATTGTGAATGGTGAAATTGAAACTGAAAGTGCATATAGCCGTAATGAAATCGCATTTATTTTGCGGCTTATCAGACAACGCAACACACGAAAATCATCTCTGGTTTGTACTGTTTGGTTTGCAAATTCACATCAATTTTTGAAAATGTAAAATGCACTTGCCATTTTTTTCTGAATTTGGCGACTGTAGGTGGAGCTCAAGAGATTGAAAAATGACTTAAGATATTTGTGAAGCCTTGTGAAATTCCCCCCTAATATGATCTGATGACTTTACTCGTGTAAGTGTCCTGTGTCTCTTTCTGTCTTCATTGTCAGTGAGCCAATCCCAGAGTCCTCTTCTGAGGGGGCCTCAGATGCTGTGTCTGAGATGGGTCTACAGTGGGCTGAGGATATCGATGTGATGTCAGAACTATCGTCTCCTCCCACTGAAAACAATTATTGAGAAAATACATGTTTTCTATAAAACTTTTTGAGAAGTCATATTTTTATTGTTTGTGCAGCATCAGCAGCCTCAGGTGTTATGTTCAGGCATTGACTGTCTATAAGGGAAACAGCAGGGCAACCCCAAGAATCCCTAGGGACATTTTTTTGCTCCCAATCCAGCCCTGGTTATGTCACACCAAATTGCATCCAGTGTTGTAGTGGTAAATTACAGGTGGGTAAACTATGAACTATGTGATAACTGCAAAGTGGGCTGCAATATGCACTCGGTTGTTTAAAAAGGCACAAAGAACATTTTGGATTATGGAATATTAAAGTATTAAATTTATAAAATTGGGATACAACAGCGGGATTTGGCAATGGTAGAAGCTGTATTTGGTGCATAAACTCTATTCAGAGGTGGATAAACTATTTCCAAAATTTGAGAGGTGGGTAGGTAATTTCATTCTTACTTTTGGAAAGTTAGAAATAATTTGAAAGTCTATGGTCAACACTCACTTTCTGGGGGACCCATCATGCTCTTGGCTGCTGATACAGATGTGATATCAGACCTGTCATCTCCTCCCACTGAAAAAAATCATCAAGAGGCTTAGAAACGTAAATATCACATGATCTGTGATTATTTATGTTTATTGCACAGCTCCATATATTGCTGTAGAATGCTTCACTTCTATTCATTGGGACTTCCGAATGTTCTACAGTCTATTTGGCTCAACTGCCTGGTTCAGAATGGCTATCTACAGGCATTTTGTCCTTTAAACAACATTAAACATTTATTTGAAAACAACTGAGTGTTTGTGGTTCGCGTTCATATCGTTAGTATCTCGAGTATCGTAGCAAAATACAGTTCCTGTCTAGTTTCATTTGCTATTCTGTTAGACCACATGCTAATTGGTATCACTACGGTAAAGTAGTCCAAGAATGTTCAAAATACCACATACAATGTGGCAGAAACGGTATTGTTTGTATTACTGTATGTTTTGCTATGATGTTTTGGAACATAAATGAACTTCTCTAACCACTGGGTGAGTGGCACATGTTTTTTTTACCAAATGTTGAAAAGGATTGAGAATGACCTTAAAACATAAACAATATTTGTTTTCATTTTGATTTCTCTTTTTACAAAGCAATGCGGGCAGCTCTGTAGAGGTACATATTGCAAGGTATTAGTAAACTCAGTAAACATTTCAGAAGGGATTCGCATCTTTTTTGTACCAAAGAAAGTAGGTATAGCCATCTAACAATTTATAGATTTAAACATGTTGGGGTTCCCGTTTATTATCAATAATTCTTCAACTTTGAACATAGTTATTGTGATATAATTGCATTAATTGAAGTTATGACAAATTTAAGTTCAATATGCAGACTCGGTTGTTTAAAAAGGCATGAAGAACATTTTTAATGATGGAATATTAAAGTATTAAATTTAAAAATTAGGATAAAACAGTGGGATTTTTGCAATGCTAGAGGTTGTATTTGGTGCATAAACTCTATTCAGAGGTGGATAAACTCTATTTCCAAAACTTGAGAGGTGGGTAGGTAATTTCATTCTTACTTTTGGAAAGTTAGAAATAATTTGAAAGTCTATATGGTCAGCACTGGAAGCTTAAATACCATTTCATATCACATTATTATTATTTCTGCATACTCACTCTCTGGGGGACCCATCATGCTCTTGGCTGCTGATACAGATGTGATATCAGACCAGTCATCTCCTCCCACTGAAAACAATCATCAAGAGGCTTAGAAATGTATATCAAATGATCTGTCATTCATTACTCATGTTTATTGCACAGCCCCTTAAACTCCTGTAGAATGCTTCACTTCATTGGGACTTCCCAATGTCCTAGTCTATTTGGCTTTACTGCCTGGTTCAGAATGGCTATCTACAGACATTTTTTGTCCTTTAAACATTAAAGATTTTTTTGAAAACAACTGAGTGTTAGTGGTTCTCATTGATTTTCTAAAACAAGTACCGTAGAAAAAGTAGAAAAGTTTTATTTGCTATTCTGTTGAAAGACTATCTAGAATATCTAATGACTCATCAGGTATTAGCATGAATCCATTGTTTATCATTAATGACCTCCTGCTGAAATAGCAGATGATCTTAAGCATTAATTACTCTGGGTACATCATCATGAGTCATGACTAATTACACATGATCATGATGTTTTTGAAGAATTTGATATAATTTGATATAATAAAAGTACTTATTTAGCCTTTGGCCTAGTTCCTCATATCTATCCCACATGTCAACTAAATTTGACCAATTTAACCATGTCAACACTTTAGTTGAGGGGGCACAAACATGATGAATTCATCATGATCATGCTAATTAATCATGACTCATGCTAATTAATCATGACTCATGATGATGTACCCAGAGTAACTAATACTTAAGATCATGTGCATCGTGTGCATTTCAGCAGGAGGTCATTAATGACAAACAATGAATTCATGTTAATTCCTGATAACTCATTAGACTTTCAGAGATGAAGTAATGCATGAATCATGAATTTATCATGAATGATTTCATGCATGATTTCATGATAATTCATGTACCATTACCGTAAAGTGTTACCGTTGCATTAATTTAAGTTATGACAAATTTAAGTTCTGAATTCTCATGCATGAGGTGATTCAGTCAGACATGCAGTACCTAGTCGTGATTCAGCTACCATCTCTCCAATCTTCTCAAGCAGCTCTGTAACTTGTTCCATATTACTTTTGTCTCGATTATTGAGGACATGATATCTGTTCCCACATCTCTGTACTAGTTTCTGAAGAGCCCCTTCACTCTCAAGATGCAGCTCAATTGGTTTGTTGCCGAGACATTCTCCATGACTGAAAACAATCAGTGAATTATTCCAAACATTTTTTCCAAGAAGCTCTACATGTTCCTGGGTGGACTGGCGATACTGCTCGGTGACACAATATTCCAAGCGCACTATCACAAGGAAAACATGTGGTCCTGGAGGACACAGTGACACACTGCGCACAATCTCCTTTTTAGTTAGCCGAGCTGTACTGCTCACACTGTGATTCCTCGTCCAACTTGGTGTTTCAATTACAGTTATCTTCCTCCCTGCCATTTCTCCCTGTCTCTTCACACATTCCATTAATCTTCTGTTCATGTCGGACTCCTCCTTTCCCAGGATGGTGTTTCCTGTCCAACTCTTCCCAGCTCGGGAGCATCCCAATAAAACAATCCTGATCTCTTTGAGAGGTTGAACCCCACCTGTATAATAACACAGAGCAAATATCACAATTTTTTCATTTTTTCAAACTTTGCATGAGACAGGCAGGAACCATTATTGTCCAGTTTAAACTGTCTTCAAAAATTAGTTCAAAACATCCATTACTGCTTTGAATGGAAATATTTGTTTTGTATAAACTAGGCTCCTACAATCAAGTTGCTTGTGATCCTGTGGCTACCTTAAAGGTACAATGTGTTGCCTTCGAGTTTCTCCTATTAAAAATTAAGCGCTACGCATTCCAAAGTACTCCCTCCCCCTCCCATCCCCCAATGAACAATCATTGCTTCGTTCATGTCAAAATAATGTCAAAGTAACTACATTTTTGACATATCCCACGATATACTGGTCGGCTACGTCAGACTGGAGATCGGATGGAAGCCTTTAACTAAGGAAGTATATGGGGCTGGAATAACTGATGTTAATTGCAACAGCTTGATAGATTGAGGCAACGCATTGATAATGATCAAACATCAGAGAATACAATCTCAGATGGAGAGTTTACATTATTATAAATAATACATACCTAAGAATTCCCAAACATTTTTGATCTTACTGGCTTTCATCTGTCTCTTATCTATTTCAACTTCCTGTCGCTTCATCTTTTCCTTCACATCCAGAGATGTTTTTCTGTCCATTTCAAAATGACCACCATTGCCTGCAACCATTTCTTCAATCATTTGCAGCAGTTGTATGACCTGAAGGTCATCCCCTCTATTCAGATTGTTGAAGACATGATACCTGTTTTTACACTTTTCTACAAGATCTTGCAGCTCCAGGTCACTTTCAATATACTGCTCGATGGTTGTGTCGGCCAGAAAGTCTCCAAAGGTGAACAGCACCATGGTGTGGCTCCAGACATTCTTGCTCAGAAGCTCCAGGTGATCCTTTAGGCTTTGATAATTGCGTTTTGTCAATGAATGATTTCCATCCATAACAATAAGGATTGCATGAGGTCCTGGTGAACACAGAGCCATGCTGTGGACAATCTCCTGTTTTGTTACCTCAGGAGTGTCTTTAAAACCAGTACCAACTCGCCATCTTGGAACCTTGAATATAGTGACCTGTCTGCCTGCTACCGCTCCCTGTCCTTTTATACACTCTGTTATTCCTCCTCCCCCGTGTAACTCATATTTGCCAAGGATGGTGTCTCCAGACGATGCCTTCCCAACCAATTGATTACCCAGTAGCACAACTCTTAACTCTGACATGGGAGATACACCTGTAAAAAAAAAAAAAAAAAAAGGTAGACAATGTTACATTTGATAGATTTGATCATGTGCTAACTAGAGATTGACCAATATTGTTTTTTTTTCATGACAGATGCCGATACCAATATATGGAAGTCAGGGTCAGCCGATGGAATATCGGCCGATGCAGATAGGTTTAAAAATGCCAAATATCGCCCTGATCTATCGGCCGACCAATATATCGGACAATCTCATGTGCTAACTTTACTTAGGGTATACAGCACATTTGCATCTGCATATTTTATACAGCTTGGGAAATGGCCATGTCTGCCAGGCAGTTTATCACTTGAAAAATGAACATGACTCCTTCATGTCTGGTGACATACAGTATCAGGCCATTTTATGATTATTTGGAATAGTTTTTTTGGTAACACTTTAATTTACAGCCCGTGAAGTACTGGGAAAGTATTAGGTAAGAATGGTGTAACAAAAAAGTATCAAGGGATAAATTACTGAGTACTTACAGCGTAAGTTTGCTGGAATAACACGCGTTCACACTTTATTTTACAGCCCGTGAAGTACTGGGTAAGTACAGGTAAGAACAACGTAACAAAACATAACTTAATGTGTAATATTGCCATAATTACAAAATGGGTATAGCCTAGATGCGCAGTATAGCCTACAGGAAATGCATGGATTGATTCACTTCATTTTACAGCCCCCACATCCAATATTAGGGTGTAGTTACAAGTAGTTTTGGGGTATTTAGGTAATTCCACTGTAGGCTACTTGTTCTTTACTTTTCAATAGGGTAGCCTGTGGTGTACAATAGCAATGCATAGTCAGAGGCAACAGTTTGACAAAGATGCGTTTTATTCACAACATGGAAAATGAAACTAATAATTCCTTCGCATGAAAATAAACTAATAAATCCCTAGCATTAATAATCATTTGCGCTGATTATTCCACTCCAAATGGAACAAAACTATTTCTCTCAACTCGCGGGAGATTTTACCCTACATCATTCGCGGTTGTCTGTGAGCCTCTATATAAATAAGGTAGACTTTATTTCATTAGTTTAACGCTGAACAAACAACTTGATCAAACAACATAGTTGCTGCTGTTGCGAGATAATCTATATCTGCAATACCGCTCTCGGCCTCCACGCACCTTCTGCATAGATAGGACGCGCACGCTGATGCTACACCACTTAGGTAGGCTACCCTACTGAAAAGTAAAGAACAAGTACAGTCGAATTACCTAAATACCCCAAACTACACCCTAATATTGGATGTGGGGGCTGTAAAATGAAGTGAATCAACACATGCCTTTCCTGTAGGCTATACTGCGTATCTAGGCTACCCTTTATTCTGTAATTATCGCAATATTCTACATAAAGTTCTATTTTGTTACGTTGTTCTTACCTGTGCTTACCCAGTACTTCACGGGCTGTAAAATAAAGTGTGAACGTGTGTTATTCCAGCAAACTTACGCTGTAAGTACTCAGTAATTTATCCCTTGATACTTTTTTGTTACCCCATTCTTACCTAATACTTACCCAGTACTTCACGGGCTGTAAATTAAAGTGTTACCGTTTTTTTTGATGAAAAAGTGCCTTGATAGCATCAGCTACTCAGTAACTCACCTTTCAATAACTGGAGATGTTCTCTTTGCTTCTTCACTCTCAGTCTTCTGTCTCTAGCTCCCTCTTCTGCTCTCTTCTTTCTCACTTGTAGTTCTTGGAGAACCCACTTATCCATTTCAAAATGGCGGCCGTCATTTCCTGCCACCATTTCCTCAATCTTCTCCAGGAGTTCTGTGACATCACCTCTACTGTGGTTGTTGAGGACATGATATCTGTGCCCACATTTCTCCACTAGAAACTGCAAATACTTTCCTTCACTCTCTATGTGTTGCTCAATGGTTGTGCCTCCCAGGCAGTCACCATGGGTGAACAGCACCATGGTGTAGTTCCAGGCTTTTTCACCCAAAAGCTCCACATGTTCTCTTGCTGCAATTCCCATGTGCATTGGGAAAGAGGATGCCAACTGGATGAGTAGAAGAACAGCATGTGGTCCAGGAGGGCACAGAGACACGCTGAACCTTATCTGCTGTTTAATGAGTTCAGAATTGTCTCTGCAGTGTTGAGTACTCCACCAGCCAGGAGCCTCCACGACTGTGATCCTTCTCTCAGCTACGTCTCCCTCTGTCATTACACACTGTGAATGTTTCTGCAACTCCACATCTTGTCCTAGAATAGTGTTTACTGTTGATGTCTTGCCAACGTCTTTACTTCCAAGCAAAACTATTCTCAGGCTGGAGAGATGAAACTTTTTGTCTAAAAAAGAGAGCAACATGTAATAGTAATGTATTTGAGAACTTTGTTTTTGGTATTCTGAACAAATTATTAAATTCTGTTAGAGTTTCCGAGGAGGATTGTTTTGATCCTTATCCCTGTAGGTGACGCAACTGGGGCTTACTAATTGCGTCTATAAATCCACAAGTCTCCCTTATCTACAACAACATAAACTTGTTTTTTCAGCCACAAAATGATGGTACAAGCACTGCAGCAGTCGTCCATATTAATGATTATGTATAAAACATAAGAACCATAGCCTACATACAACTGCAACTACATACAACTGCTCATATAGCTCCCACAACTACTTGAGCATGTTTCTGGATTCTTTGGTAGAAGTAGTGTGAAAAAGTAGTGTTGGCAACATCAGATTAGATGGAACTCTTGACAGGGTGGCATCAAATGCCTAAGAATGCATAGTTTAGCTGAAATTGAACGTGGCTGACGTTTTATACTGTGCTTACAATATGGTCTCATAAAAAAAGATTGACAAAACTGATTTTGGCATATGCTAACCTTTGAGTCAGGTCATCTGCAACCATCTGCCCTTTGACCAAATTTTATTGGTGCAAATATAAAGCTAGCCGGCCAGCTTGCTTATTTCTGAATTCAATTTTGAAAGTACTTAAAACCCTTGGTACTTTTTGTTATCTGAATCCATTTTGAAGCCCTTGAAAATGCAACGAATTGCATAGAATAGAATCAGGGCCAGGGCCATTTCATGATAATTAGGGGACCCCAAGCAAACATGGGGCCCTTCACCCCCCACAAACACCTACATGAAACACATTTTTATCTTCAAGCATCTATAGTATCAATAATATTTATGTTGAACTCCATCCCCAAAGTCCTATTTTACTGGAAAACACCACCAATGAAACTACTAAAATGATTGAACAGTCAATCTCAGGGGCCCCTTTCAGCCTGGGCCCCCAGGCAATTGCCTGGCATGGACGTCACTAGCATCCAGAGTCAAGGGGGGCTTAGCCCCAGAGGGGTTATATACTGATGCGCGCGTGCCGAAAATTTTTAATAAATAAATGATATACATTGTAAATGTGTGTATATTGCCAACTATTTATTACTTGAAGGGCATTTATCAGAATATCTCATATCTTAGGTTATTTTTTTCTCAAACATTTATTCTGCAAAATGAGCATACAATAGCTACTAAAATATGTGCTAGGCTATAGAAAATAAATATGTCCATCAATGCATGTAGGACAAACTAATCTGGCATAGACTACAGGCTAATTTATATTCCATAGTTCAGTCTTTTGGAGAATATGTTGCCTAGAAATTTGCTGGATCAGACTATAGCCTACCAATTACTATAGATAAGAGTATTTTTCCTGCTCAATTTGAAGCATAGTTCGTCATCAGTTACAACAAGAAAAAAATGCTCTCAGTCAGAGCTGGAGAATTGAAGAAATTTCACATGTAGTTAAAGTGGAAGGGTCTAGTACCATTGGACAGCTTGGAGCTTACTGAATCCGATGGTGTCCGGAGATCGCGTATCTGACGTTAACTCCGCGAGTAATATAACCGCTAAGAATGGATGTAATTTATAAAATTAAAATAATCTGCCCAGGGTTAGGGGGGCTTGGGGAAAACTTAACGACGTCCATGTTGCCTGGTTTGCCTGTCCTGTTGCGACGGCCCTGATCAGGGCCTTTATGGATTCTGTCTACAACAAGATGTTGCATGCAGAGGCAAGGATCAGACTTCCATGTTACCCATGGCATACATGACTCTTACCTTTCTGTAATTGGAGATGTTCTCTTTGCTTCTGCACTCTCAGTCTTCTGTCTCTGGCTCTCTCTTCTGCTTTCTTCTTTCTCATTTGTAGATCTTGGAGATCCCGCTTATCCATTTCAAAATGGCGGCCAGCATTTCCTGCCACCATTTCCTCAATCTTCTCCAGGAGTTTTGTGACATCACCTCTACTGTGGCTGTTGAGGACATAATATCTGTGCCCACATTTCTCTACTAGAGACTGCAGATGTTCCCCTTCACTCTCAAGGTACTCTTCAATAGTTATGTCTCCTAGCCAGTCTCCATGGGTGAACAGCACCATGGTGTATTTCCAGACTCTCTGGCTCAGTAGTTCCACATGTTGCTGAACTGATTTTCTTGTTCTTGTCGTGAAATGTATATTTAAACCTATGACTAACAGAAAGCAATGTGGACCATCTCCACACAGACCCGGACTCAATGCAATCTCTCTCCTTGTCATTTCTGAGGAGTAAACCAGGTAACAAGAACTGAACCATCCTGGAGCCTCCACCACAGTGACCTTCCTCCCAGATACCTCTCCCTGTTTCTTCACACAAACAGCAGATCTCTGTCCAGGCTGGGACTTCCCAGAAAGACTTCCCAGGATGGTGTTTCCTACTGAACTCTTCCCAGCATCTTCATGTCCCAGTAGCACAATTCTAGTGTGTGGCAACAGCAGTCTCCCTGAAACAGTTAGGGTTAGAGGGTGGGCGGTTTGCAGTGTTGGGCAAGTTACTGCAAAACTGCAATGCGTTATTTATTACTTGTTACTGACATTTTAAAGTAATCCCTTACATTAAAATATTAGTGTTTTGAAAATGTAAGGCGTTACATTACTGTTGGATTATATTGAAGTTACTCTCCGGGCCCCACGGTAGACTATGACCTTCACTAGTTTGTTATGAATGTTGAGAATGACGAGCGGAGACTGGAAAGTTCTAAATTAATTTCGGCACAGCAGACGTTTTGCCCTTGTTGCCCAGTGATTTTTGGCGAATTCATATGAAGGAAAAAAACGGCACTTCATTTTAAGTTAAAAATGCATTGTAACTTGAGTTACTCACAATTGTACCGAGTAAAATATTACCATATTTTTTCCTGTAATGCCTTACATTACCAAGTTACCACAAAAAGCAATGCATTACAGTAATTAGTTACTTTTGT
>JAODXP020000185.1:57500-74907 GCA_027497455.2 Sardinella longiceps
TGAGTGGTGCTCGCTCCTAAAGGTGCCTACAGACCAAAGATCGACCAAAGAGACGAGCTGCGATGTTCTAAAAACCTGGACATTCTAAAACTCTGAAACTGCTATTGGACATGTTAAATCTTTTATGTCGGCTTGCAACTGCTTGCAACAACCTGCGACGATTGATTCACACCGCTGCAATTCCTCTCTAAAACCGTTTCGGCTCGTCTCGGATTTTCTGTCTGAATTGGCCTTAAGTCTTTTGACTGATATAATATTATTGGTATTCGGATCTCAGTGAGTGCTGAGTGACTGTGTAACACTGAATGTCTCCCTGCTGGTCAGGTGAAACCCCGTGCAAAGGAAATCAGTTCCGCTGTAAAGGAAGTGGACGCTGCATCCCCAAAAACTGGGTGTGTGACGGAATGAGTGACTGCAGGGACAAGAGCGACGAGAAGAGCTGCAGTGAGTGACGGTCATACACACACACACACACACACACACACACACACACACACACACAGTTTTAACATTCATACACGGTCACACACACATACACACACACACACACACACACAGTTTTAACATTCATACACGGTCACACACACACACACACATACACAAATCATAATTAATTTGGGCAAAAGCATTATTATGGATTCCCATCTACATCATATCATAAACAAACAAACAAATAAATAAATAAAATGGAATAATGTCATCATTTTGACCTTTGACCTCTCTCAGCCGAGGCGACCTGCAAGCCACACCAGTTCCGTTGCAAGGGTAGCGGCCGCTGCATCTACCCTCACTGGGTGTGTGATGGAGAAGCTGACTGCAGGGACAAGAGTGACGAGAGAAACTGCTGTGAGTGTCACACACACACACACACACACACACACACACACACACACACAGTGTATAAACAAACACACAAACACGCTACACACATACACGCACACACGCGACACACACACACACACACGACACACACACACACAGACACGACAAGCACTGACAGTTGCTTTTACTGTAGCCCAGGCCACATGCACAAGTCACACAGTTCCAGTGCGGAAATGGCAGATGCATTCCCCAGGGCTAGGTCACACACACACACACACACACACACACACACACACACACACACACACACACACACACACACACACACACACACTAACAGTATGTCTGTCCTGTAGCCCAGGCCACGTGCAAGAGTCACCAGTTCCAGTGTGGAAATGGGCGCTGTATTCCCCAGGGCTGGGTCTGTGATGGAGTCAGCGACTGTATCTGCAAGACTGACGAGAGGAACTGCAGTGAGTTTCAGTTATAAAAATTTTTCTACTCTGTATTTCTCTCACTTTCTCTCTCTTATTCCCTGTCTCTCTCTCTCTCTCTCTTTCTCTCTCTATCTCTCTCTCTCACTGTCTTGAGCCAACGGGACTCTAATAATACGTGGACCTGCACAACCTTTTTCTGTACATGTTGTTGCTCATCTCTCTGTCCTGCTGGAGAGAGAGAGAGAGAGAGAGAGAGAGAGAGAGAGAGAGAGAGAGAGAGAGAGAGGGAGAGAGAGAACATTATATTTTCTTTATAAGAGATTACATCATTGGTAAACCCAGGAAATTTACATCAGAACACTGTTTTGAGCCAAACAGATTCAAATAATATGGACATGAAGTCCATTTTTAGTTAGTAACTTTCTTAATTGCAATGCAATTTCTCATTGCCAACTGAAAGTCGCCCCATTTTCCAAAAGTATGAATGCTAACTAAGTTAGTAACTTTCTAGTTGCAATACATTTTCATTGCCAACTGACTAAGTTGCCCCATTTTCCAAAAGTATAATGCTAACTAAGTTAGTAACTTTCTTAGCTGCAATGCAATTTCTCATTGCCAACGGACTAAGTCACCCCATTTTCCAAAAGCATCAATGCTAACTAAGTTAGTAACTTTCTTAATTGCAATGCAATTTCTCATTGCCAACTGACTAAGTTGCTAACGGGTTAGCAACAATGCTTTTGGGAAATGGACGCCTCGACAACCCTTCTCTAACCTTTGATCTCTCTGTGACCCCTAGAAAGATATTTTAGGTCTTTTGCACATTTAATTTGATAGGATATGAAAGTGACAGGAAATGAGTGGGAGGGAGAGAGAGGGAGAGAGAGAGAGAGAGAGAGAGAGAGAGAGAGAGAGAGAGAGAGAGAGATGGGTAATGTTAAGAGATGGGTAGGCCTATTGTTAAGGATCAATAAAAGACTTCGGGTCGGGCTCGAACCCGATTCCCGGGATTTATCGAGCAACGCCCAGCAACCCCAACACCCCGACCCTTCTCTAACCTTTGACCTCTGTGTGACCCCTCCTAGCTGGGGCCACCTGTAAGAACCACCAGTTCCAGTGTAAGGGGGACGGGCGCTGCATCCCCAGACACTGGGTGTGTGACGGACGGAGTGACTGCAGGGACAGGAGCGACGAGAAGGACTGTGGTGAGTGTTTCATTACGAAACACACACACACACACACACACACACACACACACACACACTCACACACACACACACACTTTGTTCCTTGTCTCATGCACACACACTGCAGGGACAGGAGCGACAAGAAGGACTGTGGCATACATACATACACACACACACACACACACCGAGAGACACAAACACACACAAACACACACACACAGTGTACACAGATACACATACACACAAGCAGAAACACAAACACACACACAAAATGGTAAAATTTGCACGCAGATACAAATACACACAAATAGAAACACACACACATATAATGGTACACATTGTAAACAGATACACACACACACACACACACTCTGCTCTCCTGAGTTTTTGGACACCCAGGATTTCACCTCTAACCTTTGACCTCTCTCAGCTGATGCAACCTGTAAGCCTCATCAGTTCCGTTGCCGTAGCGACGGTCGATGCATCTTCCCTCACTGGAAGTGTGACGGGCATCCCGACTGCAAGGACAAGAGTGACGAGGAGAACTGCTGTGAGGGCTTTAACACACACACACACACACACACACACTTCTGTGGTTTGTATTTGCTATTGTTTATACACACCGTAAAACATACCCCCGGTCTTCTTGTGTTTATTGATATATAGCAAACTAGTTGCAGTCTTATAGCATCACTCTGAAACACACTCTCTCTCTCTCTCTCTCTCTCTCAATCTCGTCTCTCAGTCAAACACATTCAGCATCACACACACACACACACACTTCTGTGGTTTGAATTTGTTGTTGTTTATTTATTTATATGTTTATATAACAATTAGTTCCAGTCAAACTATTTAGCATCTCCTGACTGGGCACCTACACATATGGCCAAACCCCTCATTGTGGGATAGACACAAATAACTTCCCATATATTGTATACATAGTATATATACTTCAAAAACTAAAATGAAAAGTACATAACCATTTACTTTTTTTTCTTACACAGAACTGATGACAACATAGCAACAGTCTGGGAGTGATCCATAACACAACGTTCTTCACAAAGTATTCCACCAACCCATCATCTGTCTGACACACACACACACACACGCACACGCACACACACACACACACACACACTAGCAACATGGGATTCAGGGATTGGGACACACAACAATTCTGGAAATAGTGGATTTGTAAACAATTTAAAATGTCTGCCCTTGTGATAGATGGAAAACTCTTTTCAAGGGAACGTAAATGGGTAGAAACTTTAAACTTGTAAGGAAATGTCTAAATGTGACTCTCTCTCTCTCTCTGTATACGGTGGTGGAACAGCAGATAGGACAGCTGGGCGACTGGTGTTTGATGCCCATGTTGATAGTCTATAATGCTTTAAATGACTAAATATCTTTCTCTTTACTAACTTTTACTCAATAGTAATGTCTCTGATGGATTAGCAGATTTTGCTAATAAAGGTCAGTTTGTTCTCAGAATGAAAGATATTTGAATGCTCAACAATAATATATATCACATATTTATTATATAAAATTAATTAAGCACATTACATTTTATGGGTGACTAGAACAAAGTACTGCTAAATGTTACACAGACTAGAGGGGATAAAGACAGATGATCAGATGAAGATGCACAAATGCTACACTGGTAATGTTGTCTTAAATACATTCTACCATGCTCTCATTTTAAAATGTCAAATTTTAAAATGATCACAAAGCAACACATACAGTACTTTCTCAATATGAATCAGTTCTTGGCAGATTATTTTTTTTATTCAAAGTGACAATACAGATGATAAACAAAAATTTCAGAAAAATGAATCTAATAGGCTGTAAACCTAACCATTTCATCAATACAGTAGAAGTACAGAAATACACCAGATATTATATACCACATACCAGCAACATGGTTTTTTATATAATCCATCCATGTAAAGGCTATTAGTAGTTAGGAAGAGTAAAATATGTTAATAGATGATTCACATGACGCTTTACATGCCTTGGTGATGCAACCATTCGTCCTGTGATGCAGACTGTAAGTTAACAAGCCAAAAAGGACAAAACGAGATTACAGGCTAAAAAGATTAAGATGATCTTGAGATCATCAAACACACTAAAGGACAGAGAACAACAAAACATACAGGTACATAAGTTTATAAAATGATTTTTCACAATAACATAAAATTGTCTATGATTGACATGAGCCAAAATGGTGCTAAATGTCTATTCATTTCTCATCTTTTGGTCATCACCAAAGCATCACCCCTATGGAATATTTAGTTCTTACAGTCCAAGGTCTTGAGAAAGATACTTATCCAGTTCTTTAAGCAGGGACAGCGTGACTCTACATGCTGTTTCTCCCTTTTTAATCACCATGTCAGTGAGGAGGGTCACCTGGTCCTGTAGAACACTGGTCCTCTGTAGAACTTCTTCTGCTTCTCTACTGCTGATAACTCCACACTGGTGGGACTGGAGTTTATCCAACAGATCTTTGAGCAAGGCTGCTGATGTTCCCTTGATGAGCTCAGGCCGAATCATGAACAGTCGATCTAGAATGAAATCAAAGTGAAATATTTTGACACCAGTTTCTACATCACTACCAGTTAAATTGAACTACATGTTTAAGTCCAAAACAAACATTCATGATGTTAAAGGAGTAATCTTCTGTACACAATTAGAAAGTACCATCCTTAGGATACAGCATAATAACCATCACAACTAGGGTTGGGTATTGAGAACCAATTCCAATTCAGAACCGGTTCAAAATGATCAATTCCATCGATATTGTACGTCTCCAAACGTTATCAATTCTCTTATCAATTATTTAGTTTCTCTGCCTGCACGTTGCGGTGCATTAGCGCCACATGCTAACTGCAAAAAGACTCTTGAGTGAAGCCGGCTCCCATCCTTCTGAACGCCACTTGCTAACTGCAATTTTCATAGCAAGCTACCACATTAACTCCAGTAATTCACATAGCCTACCATATTGAGGAGACAGAGACACATCGCTGTTCTCAAGCCTATAAAGACTGCCTTTATTTGGCATGAACTAGGCTACTCAGGAATCGATAAGAGTATTGATAAAAAATTGGATTGATAGGCAGAATTGATAATGGCATTGGTATTGATCAAATCTTATCAATACCCATCCCTAATCAAAACTATAGCACAAGCCAGTTTATACCTTTGCCATTGACAATACACTGAAAAAGCTGGTTTGATGTTTTCATACCACGGCACAAATTAACATTGGAGACTGGGGATGTTGTCACAAATAATGTCTGTGGAGACGTGAAGCCGGTGAGGAAGACCATTACTTGAAGCATTTTGTATGACATCACAAATGCTGCCTTTTGAAATGGTGCTCAGCGAGCTAGTGCGTCATACCACAAATCCGGGGACCCAGGTTCGATTCCGACCTGAGGTCATTTCCCGATCCATACCCTGCTCACTCTCCCACTCATTTCCTGTCACACTCTCTACCGTCCTATCGGATTAAAGGCACAAAAGCCCTAAAAAATATCTTAAAAAAAAAAGAATGACGTCAAGCTTTTTATTGATTGATCTACATTTATAGAACATGAATGCAACACCTTGTGACAGGTTACAGAATCACATAGTAATTGAAACCTTAAGTGTTGAGTGCTTTACCTTTGTTTGGAGTCAAAGCCCTTGTCCCTTCTCCCCCACCAGCCGTGGGAGCTCTGCTTGTGTGAGACTCTTCTCTGCTGAACACCTCTTGGGAATGTCTGAATGCTCCTGAGGGCATTTCATGACGGCGTGCATGTCCAGTTTCACTACTGCGGATTGTTGTTTTCCATATGCATTGCCCTTCACTGCTCAACTCCAAATGAAAACAGGCCCCAACATCTTCAATGACCACTTCAAATAGATTAGGAGGTTTGATGTATTTGAGTGGCAGCTCAGAGGGAGAAATGTCAGCATGACAGGGAGATGCATTTAGACTAAATATGCTTTTCATTCGCATGGACTTGCTGGGTCGAGTTTTTTTTATCCTTTTGGCATCTTGGATGTCCTCAACATCTTTTCCTACAGCCTCAATCATGGAGGCATCTCGTGGCACAACGTATGTAAAGAGAGTCAAGGGTGTAATGCTTGTCTGGTAAATTAAAACATCCAAGTGGATTTTCATTGGGAAGCCAATTTTCACCAGGACTTGTTTAGGTGAGAAGGAAGGTTTGAGGAGCTTCACATGGAATTGGGTTAGTTCACAGGTCTCAAGAGTAACACCACTATCACCCCCATGTAGAACTCTCACAGCCTCTCTGAGAGAAGAGTCTGATTCTTCCAGACAGACAAAATGGGGCAGATGAGCCTCCAATAGTTCACCTGAGAGCACTTTGATATCCATCAGTGGACCAATCGGCACATACTGTAACATAGCAAGCTCTGCACTGAAGATATCAGGGTCACTAAATTCAAACTGTAGAGTGACCTCATCAGCACACACCCAGCGCAAACCAGACACTGTGCACTCAAAACTTCCTGGTGAAGATCTGTGTTTATATAGAGGGGTTCCTGTCTCCATGGACACAGAGGGTTCCATCTGGATCCATTGTGAGGTGTCTTCAACATCTTCACAGGATTTGCAGCAGTTAGCTGGACTGTAAGACTGACCCTGGGTTTCACCATCTGAAAAGTCAAGTCTTTAAGACAAAAACATGATTTGTATTGTACAAGAAAGAAATTCATACAACCATCAGAAAACTATGCAGAAACGGCAAAATCCAGTCCAGTAGAAACTTATATTCAGGTGTGCACTGATTTTATTAGTGTGCATGCAGTACTATCTTCCAGCACAGCTCTCTTCTCTTATCAGGTCAGCGATACGAACCCATTTATGCAGATTGGAACTGACCCCATCTTTGCTCTTGCTTAGCCTATGTACCATTTTTGGCCTAGGATCTTATTATACTGTATGTATTTACTATTAATAAACAAATCTAAAGGTGAATCAAAATATTCATACTCATCAAGATCAGATAGATGTCTGTCTTCTGTCCATGAGACAGCATCATCAACAGAATCCAAATCCTCCTGGTCCAGATAATAGCTTTCAGATGAATCTTCCCTGATAACTCCGGGACCCTGTGCCGACACTAAACATAATAATGATTAACAGTCTTTGGGGTGCAGACATTACAAAAACCAACACAGACAACAGTCAAACATTACAGAAGTGTCACATCATGTTCATGTTATGTGTCATGTCATTTGTATGACGCGTTCAGGTCACTCTTATGTCAGCTTGACCCCCTCATCTGTAAGTCTGGACTTTCTTAAAACAGATTTCACATGGTGTTATGAATGTGAGAAGTTCACATAAAATTTCTGCTTTAACTATGACTTGTCCATCAACTCTAAAGCAATATCTTGGAGCAATTTCCAAATTGCTTGCATGATAAGCTCGTGTGCATGTTTGCTACGGTGGCAGATTTCTTTAGGTACTCTCACACTTCCTGTGACCTCCCAGGTCTTCTAGATGTCTGAGAGCCAATCCCAGAGCTGGTGACTGCTGATATCACTGAGTGTTGTTCTGAGGGGTCTGAGATGGATGTGCCAATATCAGAGGTTTTATCATCTCCTCCCACTGAAATCAAAACAGAGTTTTTTCTTTGTGACATAGATTATCAGTATAATCAGTAGTGAAAGTGAAATATATTCGGATGTTGAAATTGCATTGCATTTTATGTAAAAATATATTGCAAAGGTGTAAAACAAGATCTGTAAAGTGATTAGCTCATTCAAGATGGCTGGTCGACTTTTCATCAGGCAAAAGCCCATCATATGAACAGCATCATGGAGATATTTCACTGGTGTCAGTTACAAAAGAATAATCTAAAATAGATGTACGTATATTGTACTGTATATTGATGTGTAACATAACATGTGCATGCACAGAATGAAATAATGCATAAAACTAAATGGCATGAAACTACTTCACCAAGAGGGAATAACTAGGTCCTGTATTGTAAACCACAACAAATAAGCAGTGGTTATATTAAGCCATGGAACATAGAAAAATGCATGCCTTCAACCCCTTGCTACCTATTTTCACGCATAGCTGAAGATATCAGTCACCAATGAAAAAGAAATTAAATGCTCAGATAATTTTGTTGATGCTCTATTACTTATTATCTCCAAATGAATTATCCCAGCATTAAACGGAGGCTGGTAGAAGGATATCCAGATTTACAAAATTGCCATATAACTAAAAGGGTAACCAGGTGACTGTTCATGGCAAATACTTTTTGTTTTTGTAAAAAAAAAAGTCATAACTCACCCATAAGTGTTGATCCCATCCTATTTGATGGCTCCATCCCCTCATCCAGCTGCTGCATCTCCATCTTCCAGTCTGCTGCTGTGGTCTCATGTGTCCTTCCTTCCTCATACTGGAAATGGCTTCCTCCATTCAGAGCCACCATCTCATCAATCTTCTTCAGTACATCTGGCCAACTCTCCTCACCTCTCCAGTGAACATATCTGTTCCTACATTTCCCAACAAGCCAATGCAGGACCTCTCCTTCACTCTCAATGAACTCCTCAATATTCTTAACTGCTGATAGGTCTTTAGTTGAGTCAAACATCACTACAGCATGATCCCAAACTCTGTTCCCCAGAAGCCCCAGATGTGTCTGGAATAATTTCCTCCGTCTCTCAGTGAAGTGTAGATCAGTGTCGACTTTCAGGACAAATGCATGAGGTCCAGTATCACACAAGCTGGACACAAACTCTGCTTTAGTCTCTTCTAGAGTGTTATCACTTTGTGACATCAGAATGTCAACTTTAGTGATCTCTCTCCCTGCTATGACCTTCTCAGTCTTCTCACACTTCAGCTTTCCTCCGACTGAAATGTCGGAATCTTCTTTTATTTCAAAATGTAGGGCATATCGCAGGAATATCACACTTATCCCTAAAAAAGGATGCAGTTCACCTGTGAAATCATTGAATAAAATCATTTAAAACAATAGAATAAAAACACGTTTTCTAATTAATTATCAAATTACTTCGCTTATAGATAGTAATGACATCAATATAATCTGCAAACATAATCACACGTCTGTTACCTTGGATTTTCTAAGATTACTTCCAATATATTATAGAGTTATCACTACAGCTGTAGCAGAGAGGATTCAAGCGGAGCTTTGAGCTTTGGCTGTAGTTATATAACCCTAGAAATTCATGAATGTTCATAATGTTCAACTCTACCATGACAAAAGGCAAAGAAAATATTACCCATGACAAATTTAACTAAAGCCTCCTGCTTGTACGTCTTTGCCTCTCTGTCCTCCACTCTTGCACTGAGACGACTCCTCTTCTTCTGGACCTCCTGTAAAATATTTTTGTCCATCTCAAAGTGATGTCCACCATTTCCTGCCACCATCTCTTCTATCTTCTCCAGCAGCTGTGTAATCTGAGTCATGTCACTCCTGTTCTCATTACTGAGGACATGATATCTGTTCCCACATTTCTCTACTAGAGACTGCAGGGTCCCTTCACTCTCTATGTGCTGCTCAATGGTTGTGTCTCCCAGCCAGTCTCCATAAGTGAACACCACCATGGTGTGACTCCACACTTTCTCACTGAGAAGATCCAGGTGTTGTTGGATACTTGCTCTCTTCTCCTCAGTGAGTGATGAAGCCACCATCCGTATGACCAGCAGTACAGCATGTGGTCCTGGAGGACACAGAGACACACTGAGCACAATCTCCTCTTTAGTGAGCTCAGGAGTGTCTGTGAAGTTGTCATAATACCACCATCCTGGAGCCTTGACTACAGTGACCTGTCTGCCTGCTACTTCTCCCTGTCTCTTCACACACTGAGCTGTTCTTCTCTTCAGGTCAAACTCCTCTCTGCCCAGGATGGTGTTTCCTGATGAACTCTTCCCAGATTCTCTGTATCCCAGCAGCACAACTCTGAACTCTTCCATGGGGGGTGATTCTTCTGAAAACGTACAATGCAGAAACAATGACAGTTTAGTCAACACTGGAATTAAAACTTATAAATGATGGTATCACACAGAATTTGATTTGATTTGATAACTTTATTCATACCCGGAGGTAGATTTTGTGTGCAGTCAAGTGAGTTGGCAAATCATTTAAAAATATAAACATAGTAAAAACGTTTACATTAAAATATAAGTATATATAAACATAAAAACGCATCAGACCACATCTCACAACTAAACAAGCAATTACGAACACAGGCATTATGACACCACAGAGAGGACTGATAGTAGCCAGAGCCAGAGCAATAGAGAGAGATCTCTATGGCTCTGACAAAAGTGCATCAGTGCATCTCATTGATAAATAATGAATAAATACATAAAAAAACCTTATGGCCTTAGTTTCAGGTCAGTTTTGTTAATTTCCCTGATAGCAGAAGGGATGAAACTTTCTCTTAAAGGAGAAAGCCGGCGGGAGAAAGCCACCTTAATCACACATGCAAGGCAGACTGAGATAGCGAAACGGCAGCTAACGTTAACAGAATGGGGCATTTCAAAACGAAAGCAAATCGATTAGGTTTCGTTTTTGACATGCCTCATTCAGTTAGTGTTAGCTGCCGCTTCGCAAACTCGGTCTACGATGCACAAAATTTTATCATTGAGGTGGCTTTCAGTAGCGCTTAGCAGTATAAAACAGCAGGGCTAGGTGTTGATTCATGCAGGATTATACCTTTAATCGTTTTGTTTTGCAGGCAGGTAATTGTATAAGGCCGGATGGGAGGAGCTAAAATTCTGTATGTAGCGGGGGGAGCCGTCTTTCAGGATGGAGCTATCCTCATCAGCTGTCTGTTGTAGAGAGTATCAGGGCTAAGTTGTGACCACCTAACTATTTGTGTTTGTCTTGTGTGTGAGGTCATGACCCCTGCATCCCTTCACTGGTTTTCTTGCATCCTCCTCTTTTAGAACACCAGTGGTGATGACTGAATATTTTACTCTGCTCTGTCATTCAGTCTCAGTGCTGTTATCAAGAGCACATGTGAAGCAGCATCAAGTGTTCATGTGTCTTACAGTTTTGGGATTTAACACTGCAGCACTCCTATCGTATTACTAAAGACTTCACACTAATCTGGATGATTTAATGTTTACTTCTATCAGTTTGGGATGCTCCATGCTGTTGGAATATTGTCGGAACATGTCCTTCATATAACCATAGCAGAATAAATTTGAAGATAAAACTAAAATACCTCTTTGAAGCACATCAAGTGACAACTGTTCCATATGTTGTTTAAAATTACACTAACACCACTCCAATATTTTACTAATTCCACAGTTGCAAACTCTTAAAAATATCAGGATGTTATGTTATATGACTCTATATTTTCATGTTTTTTCTTTTCAAAACCTCAGTGTTATGTTTATATAGATTTTACCATAACACAGATAGGACGACTAACCCATCAGTGACACAACTTACGCATCAGTGCCTGGAGGTGTTGTCTTTGCTTCTCCACCTTCATCAATCTCTCTTCAGCTCTCCTCCTTCTCTCCTTTACCTCCTCCAGTCTCTTTCTGTCCATCTCAAAGTGATGTCCCCTGTTTCCTGCCACCATCTCTTCTATCTTCTCCAGCAGCTGTGTAATCTGAGTCATGTCACTCCTGTTCTCATTATTGAGGACATGATATCTGTTCCCACATTTCTCTACTAGAGACTGCAGGGCCCCTTCACTCTCTATGTGCTGCTCAATGGTTGTGTCTCCCAGCCAGTCTCCATAGGTGAACAGCACCATAGTGTGACTCCACACTCTGTCACCGAGAAGCTCCAGGTGTTGCTGGATATTTGTCCTCTTCTCTTCAGTGACAGATAAATCCACCCTTATGACCAGCAGGAAAGCATGTGGTCCTGGAGGACACAGAGACACACTGAAGACAATCTCCTCTTTAGTGAGCTCAGGAGTGGCTATGAGGTTGATATTACTCCACCATCCTGGAGCCTTGACTGCAGTGACCTGTCTGCCTGCTACTTCTCCCTGTCTCTTCATACACTGAGCTGTTCTTCTCTTCAGGTCAAACTCCTCTCTGCCCAGGATGGTGTTTCCTGATGAACTCTTCCCAGATACTCTGTGTCCCAGCAGCACAACTCTGAACTCTTCCATGGGGGTGATTCTTCTGAAAACGTACAATACATAAAAGATAACAGTTTAGGTAACAACAAAATTAAAACATATAAACAATGGCTTCACACAAACTGTATTTGTCCTGTGTGTGGGGTCATGACCCCTGCATCCCTTCACTGGTTTTCCTGCATCCTCCTCTGTTAGAACACCAGTGGTGATGACTGAATATTTTACTCTGCTCTGTCATTCAGTCTCAGTGCTGTTATCTTGAGCACATGTGAAGCAGCATCAAGTGTTCATGTGTCTTTTACAGTTTGGGGATTTAGCACTGCTCTCTGGATTATGCATTAATTTATCATATGACTAAAGACTGATCTGGTTTTAATGTTTTTCGTCTATCACTTTGGGATGCTGTGTGCTGTTGGATCATGTCCTTCATATAACCAAAGCAAAATAAATTTGAAGAGAAAACTAACATACCTGCCTAAAGACAACAAACACAACATTGTTCATTGTGTTGTTTTAAACGTCACTAACCACAGTCCAATATTTTACTAATTCCACAACGGCAATTCATATCAGGATATTTGGTTCAATATTTTACCAGCTATGACACTGGTACTGTTTACCTCATTTCAGACATAATATTTACTGTGTACAGTTCAGTTATAACAGGATTTATCAAAGAAAATATTTTATTTTCCATTGCAAAAACTTGCCAGGTCCCTCCATCCCTTCCCTGGTTTCCCTATTTGCTCTGCTGTCAATCAGCCACAGTATGTAGGCCTAAACTGCTCTGTAGATCCGTGTCTGTGGAGTTATCATGCCTTCATTTCTCGTCATGCCAAGGATTAATGTCTTTGTTACTGTTTTAGGATTAAACACTGTTATGTGAATTGGACTACCATGTGTCTAAATGTTGTTTGTTCAGACATGCAGGTTGTGACGGAGTACTGTCACTACAGTTGAGTATGCGCTCTGACTGCCATACCAACGAGCCTAGCTCTTTAGCGTTGCGGTCAAGTTGCACGTTTAGCACCCTGAAGACCTGGGTTCGAGACCGGGTGGGGTCACTGTTCTCTCCCTTCGCTGTGGGAAGTGGGATGGCGACTGTGAGGCCATAGGAGGCGTACCCAATGTAGGATAGGTTGACCCTGGTGTGAGGGACCCCAGAGATGGGTGAAGCACTAGAATATGAGGCGCCCTGGGACGGGAGAATTACGGCTGGTGGATGTGCGAGGGATGCTAGTATGCGATAAGCGCATGAGTGCGCTTCCCGAAGGGGAAGGCAGTGTGACAGAGGACTGTCACTATGGTTGAGTATGCCCTCTGACTGCCATACCACCGAGCCAAGCTCTTTGGCGTTGCAGTCAAGTTGCACGTTTAGCATCCCCGGAGACCCGGGTTCGAGACCGGGTGGGGTCACTGTTCTGTCCCTTTGCTACATAGGTCCTAATGAAAGTGTCCCCAGATTGTCTGTGTCCAAGCAGCAGAACCAGCATGAAGTCTGACTGGGGGATACATTTCCATCTGAACTGAATGTGTTTCTCTCATTTCTGAGCAGTGCTCCATGTCAAAAACTTACAACTACTAAGTGCATTTTGGAGGGTTGTTGAGAACAGCTTATGTGTTAGTATGTGTATAAAATTACAATATGTTAATGATATTTTTTTTCTTTTAAAATATTTCTTGGGCTTTTTTTGCCTATAATCGGAGTGGACAGTATATATAGAGGTGGACAGGAAACAAGTGGGAGGGAGAGAAGGGGTGGGATCGGTAAATGGGTCATTTCATGTCATTTCACCCAATGCCTCCTGCTTGACCATCTCAGAATTTCCTGAAAAAATTCTAGTAAAAAGATAGCATTTTTAATAGTAAGAATCCAAAATATTAGCTTCATACGGTCAATAGTTTTTTTTATAAAAAATATTTCAAATGACATGCTTTTTGGTCACCATAATCTAAGGCCATTTTTAAACAGCAATATCTGGAAAACCATCTCACCTATAGCCTTCAAATTTTCTACTGTCAATATGTGGTAGTTATAGCCTCCATACATGGAATATCAGGATTGTAGCTCATGATATAGGCACTCAAACTTCTACCAAAGTATGGTTTGGCAATATGAAATGGCAACTTTGAAGAGTTGTCAAGACCCAAGTTTTAGAGATAGAAGACCCATATTTTACAGGAAGCATCTCACGTAACGGGTTAAACAATCTACAAAAAATTGTCACTCTAAGATGAATAGATCCACAAGTATTAGGCCTAAAATATGGGGAAAAACACATTTTTGCCCAACTCCAGAGCCATATTCCAAAAACTGAGTTAATGGATCAGGTCCATTTTTTTATTTTTGAAAGATCAAATTATTGTTAAACTTATATGAAAAAATTGGGAGGGTGTTTTGCCCCATTTCATCACAATTAATTTTCAAACGTGGGCTATATGTGGGTGGGTGATTGTTTTTTCCTCTTGATTCCTAAGGGTGTGTCCACCCTATTTCAGAGCCATATTCCAAAAAACTGAGTTAATGGACCAGGTCCATTTTTTTTTTACTTTGAAAGATCAAACTATTGTTAAACTTACATAAAACATTTGAGAGGGTGTTATGCCCCATTTTGTCACAATTAATTTTCAAACATGGGGTATATGTTGGGGTTTTCCTCTTGATCCCTAGGGGTGTGTCCACCCAACTCCAGAGCCATATTGCAAACATTGACTTTTGTCTTATGACAATGTTTACCTTTACCACGTGTGACTATATTTACATTGCCATGTCAAAGTCAATCAACTTTATTTGAGACATGTTTTGGAAACTCCTCCTTTGCTTTTACCTTGGATCTTCCGCCCTTCCCTACATGTTTCTGTTATCATTTCAAATACAGATGCTTCTATGTGAAGTAATATCTGCATACTGCATCTGAAAGAAGTAAACTCAACCAAATGCAGCAGCAATACAGTATTACATTTCACAACTATGCATTTTTTTACTTTCCAGATTCAAATGTAAGACTTAGTTATCTTAAACATTTGCTTGCCTGGTTTAGACAGAAAAGATTTCAGACATAACATTTTTAAATTTATCCAGCCCAACCAAACAGACATGGCTTCTACATCATGGTGGTTGACAGACACACCCACAGATACAGCATGTGCGCAATCAAACCGTGATTACCCATACCCCACCACCATAACCAGTCGACTTACATTTATGATTTTTCAAATTTTATTTTCATGTTTGTGCTAGTAATTAGCCTTTTGAAGCTCTACAAGCAAAAAGAGTGAAGGTGTAGTCCTGTGATTTTATTGATTTTTTTTTTTTTTTGGTAGCATATTGGAAAAACGCTAGAGCCACCCTCATGTAGACAACATGGAAGATCATACAAATGGCTTTTGAATCTCATCCAAGTATGAATTTGTTCTTAGACAACATTGAACTTTTAAGGAAGGATCGTGTTCACACTGCAGTGTTGTTAACATTGCTGAAAATGAATAATGATCGTCCCTATGCCAAAGAATGGCATAGATTTGTTTAAAGTGAAGAATTTTTTTAGATGTAGATTAACATGGTGATTGTTAAATGTCATTTTTTAATAAGCGCATAACTCAAAGGAGAGTTCATTTCATCTCTCTCTCTCTCTCTCAAAAAAAAAAGCATTTCACTTCAAATTATGAAGAGTCAGTAATCAAGAGAGATTTCAGTCATTGTTTTCATTAATGCAATGCAACTACAATGGGCATAAATTCTACTGTTGACTCTGAAAATGTTGATCAAACACCAAGCACTTTTATTACACGAAATTAAGGTAAAAACATGAATTTGTATGTTCTTCAATGGAGAATAAAAAGGTCAAAACATGACTATAAAGAACTCAACAAGGGAGAGGTGAATCTTTTATCAGATCAATTCACATATTTAGTAAATGGTTAGATACAAATACAGCAGTCTCCAAAACACATGGCTATGTAAACATAGTCATAGGTAAACACACCCCTAGGAATCAAGAGGAAAAAAAACAATCGCCCAACCACATATAGCCCATGTTTGAAAATGAATTGTGACGAAATGGGGCAAAACACCTTCCCAATTTTTTTTATATAAGTTTAACAATAATTTTGTCTTTCAAAAACAATCAATTGCACCTGATCCATTAATTCAGTTTCTTGGAATATGGCTCTAAAATTGGGTGGACGCACCCCTAGGAATCAAGAGGAAAAAACAATCACCCACCCACATATAGCCCATGTTTGAAAATTAATTGTGACAAAATGGGGCAAAACACCCTCCCAATTTTTTTATATAAGTTTAACAATAATTTGATCTTTCAAAAACAAAAAAATGGACCTGATCCATTAACTCAGTTTTTTGGAATATGGCTCTGAATTTGGGCACAAATGTGTTTTTCCCCATATTTGAGGCATAATACTTGTGGATCCATTCATCTTAGAGTGACCATGTTTTGTAGAGAGTTTGACCTGTTGCCAGATATACTTTCTGTAAAATATAAGTCTTCTTTGTCCAAAACTGGGGCCTTGACAACTCTTCAAAGTTACCATCTCATTTTGCCAAGCCATACTTTGGTAGAAGTTTGAGCACCTGTGTCCTACATTATGCTTGAGCTACAATCCTGATATTCCATGTCTGGAGGCTATAACTACCATATATTGACAGTAGAAAATTTGAAGGCTATAGGTGAGATAGTTTTCCAGATATTGCTGTTTAAAAACGGCCTTTAGATTATGATGCCAAAAAATGCCCAAACAGCATTCCAAAAACTATTGAGGTTATGAAGCTAATATTTTGGATTCTTACTATTAAAAATGGTATCTTTTTAGTAGAATTTTTTCAGTAAATTCTGAGATGGT